>CAUHTR010007966.1:111861-205367 GCA_959609185.1 Schmidtea polychroa
TTATCAGCGTTCAAAGTTCATCTAATGGAAATATCAGATCGCATTTCAAATTCGAAAAAGAAAGATCAAACCATTTGTATCAATATTGAGATTATTATGGAGTTTATTGTATGAATATATTTTTAAATTGTCAATCAGTTCATCATTATGCATCAAAAAATAAAAATGGCAAAGTAAAAATATTCCTTAAGAAATTCAAGCACAAATTGATTGTCATCAAGCATCAATTTATTAAAATGAAAAAATAATGCACTCAATCAATCAACTTTAAAAAGTAATTTTCTTATAAAAATAGAAAAATAAGAATAATAATAACGCGATCAAATTCAAGTTTTCAAATATTTATTTATTATTTACAATTTAAAATTCTTTCGTTTTTCTGATAATTTAAAAAACAGAGGAGTGGTAATTATTAATATAGATGCCTCCATTGGTCATAAATATAATTACTGTAATTTAATATAATTTAATAAAGGTTTATATAATTTAATATCGATTTTAATATACAAATTTAACACAAATAGAATATTACATTACAGTTCTACTCTTGTGTGGCATAATAATAAATGTTTCCTTTATACTTTTCTGTCTTTTTGTTTCAGATATCCATATTTTGTTTTGATTCGTGTAGATAATATTTAATTTTAATATATAGTTATTATTTTTCTTTTTATTTAATCAATTTTTTATATCTTGTATCTTTACATTATCTCTATCATTCCTCTTCGTTATTTCCAGTCATCATATTAACAATCTTGTTTTCAATCGCTATATGATTTGAATTTCATGGTCCAAAAAAACATTGTACTCATTTCCCGCATATATTTCTATATAGCATATATACATTCGTATGCAATGTACCATTTATGAATTCTATCTTTCTTGACTGTAAATTATGTTCCTTAAAAACTTTACTTTTTTCTTTAATAATTGACACTTTCCAGATTAATTTATAATTCTGTTTACATTATGTTTATTTACATTATGCCATTTAAATACACCACAACCCCTTTCCAAAAATCTTTCAATATTTTTTTCATTAATACTTGGAATGTAACCAATGCTTGTGCAATGCCAAAAATCATTTTAATAAAAACAAAATTGCCTTTCTTTAGTAGAAAACGCAGTATTTTCTTGAAATTCTGTCTAATTTCAATTAATAATAAGCGTTCCCAAGGTCTATAGAGCTAAAGTATTTAAATCCATGTAATGTATCTAGAATTTCTTTTCCATTCTGCATAAGAAAATCTTGTCTTTCGATAATCTCATTAACCTATCTAAGTCTGATCTCTTTTTTTTCTTTTCTCCACACACATACTAACGGCGTATTTCAAGGTACGAATTACATTTTTTTATGATATCATTATTTTCTAAATTTTTTATTGCATCATTTATTTTCTCTTCTAAATAGATAGTTTTCTGGGTTTTGTCATAATTAATCTTTCTTTTGTGATAATTTTATGTTCAATTCCCATTTATTAGCCGTGAAAACACTTTAATTGTTTTGCACAATCTCTAACAGTCTTATTATTGTTTAATCTTAAAATTTCTATTGATTTTTGAAGTCTTGTTATCTGAAATATTTCCGAAACCTAGTTTGTTTTCGCATATAAATTCATTATATCCTTCATTCTATTTTAATATGGCTTAATTCAATTCCAAACTCTTTCTGTAATTTCACTTTACCTTTAATAACTGGAACAACATTTTTAACTATTATAAATGTTGTTTTCTTTCTATATTGCCAAATATATCAAATTTAGTTTCCTATTGTCTCTAATTTACTATCGTTTACACATCTTAACATCTCATTTGTTTTTATAATTTTGACATTTACTAATTGATTCACCACTGTTTCTGCCATTAAATTTACTTGATCTTGTATCTAATAATCATTCGATTTTAAAGTCCTGAATCTCAAGAGTTGTACTCGGTCTACATTGCATCTTGACATAATTCAGTCGTGTTAGTTTCCATTTATCTTTAGTGAAAATATTTTGCTCCTCGATATCTCATTAATCCAAACAATTTCATTTCTCTCTAATTTATCTTCTGACTTTTTAAGAAATTTATAAAATTTTTCAGCTACTATTTTACTATTATATTCTACTTCTATAAATTCATTATATTATTTTTAATCTTAAAAATATCTTATTATTTATTAAAATCTTTCTTCTTTCCAAATTTTTATAGCAATCAATTTCCTTATGTCTACGAAAGTGATATCTTTGACATTAGATCATCGAGCAGTGGCTTTCCATGCCACCTGCAAAATACGTAGTTTCCTTTTTCATTTGCAATTCTCTAATGATGTGAAAAGTTTTCTTGCATGTCCAGCATTCCAGTTGTCTGTTATTGACGTTCCTGCTTAAAATTATTTTTGTCGTTTATCAATCCACTTTTAGAAACATCTCTGTAGCTTTTGTAGTTCCGAACAGCCGGTAAAGCCTTCAAAAATTTAATATGACCCATAATCTTGTTTACCTCTTCTAATTTCTCCATTGTTGCTTTTATTTCTTCTGATGTTTTCTAAACTTTTCTCTCGGATCCTTTTTTAACTTCTTGATCTTGTTAAGAAGGAATTTTCTGTTTCTTCTTTATCCCATTTGTGCGCTATTAATTTCTTCATATTTTCTATTTTCTTTATAAATATTTCAACCGAGTCTAATCCTTGTTCATAACTAAAAGCTTCATTAATAATGTTGGTTTGAAGAACGCATATCGAAATTTCTATTCCATAGTATTTCCCTTCATAATCATTTATAAGCGATCAATTCAGTAATGTTGAGGTTTAGATAAGTTGTTTTTATTGTGCAGAAAAACTTTTGGCAATACTTCATAAAACTTTCTAGGTTATCTCATTTGTGGAATTTTTCGGGTAATAATCGGCTTTTCAATACATGTGTGGTCATGGTTCATCAAGTTAGATGTAGTTAAATTCATGTCTTTTTTCAATATTTATTTATGATTTACAATTCAAAATTCTCGGAAGTTCTGAAAATTTAAACTAAGTGTTGGAATTATAAATATTGATGTCTCAATTGGTCATAAAAATAATTACTTTAATTGAATATAATTTATTATAATTTATTATAATTCATTATGATATATTATAATATATTATAATCGAATTTAATATTAAAATTTAACACAAATAGTTATATCAAATAACTAATCACCCTTATAACATTTAAACTATATTTTTATTATATAGGAGTTTTAAAACTACTTAAAATAATAATAAAAATAATAAAATAATAATAATAATAATAATAATAATAATAATAATAATAATAATAATAATAATAATAATAAAAAAATAATAATAATAATAATAATAATAATAATAATAATAATAATAATAATAATAATAATAATAATAATAATATTAATAATAATAATAATAATAATAAAATTTTAAATAAAAAATTTAAAATTAAAAGGAAAACTAACTAACTAACTAATAATAATAATAATAATAATAATAATAATAATAATAATAATAATAATAATAATAATAATAATAATAATAATAATAATAAAATTATAAATAAAAAATTTAAAATTAAAAGGAAAACTAACTTCATAAACTTTTCCATCCAAAGAATGATAGCAAGAACATTCAGTGACTTTAATACATTTACCATCGTCTAGAACGGTTCCATCAGGACATTGGCAACCAGTAACGCATTTATCAGGACAATGTTGCTTCTTTACTTTATCTTTTAAAGAACCAAAAGACGAGCAGGTTTCTTCGCAAACACAAGTTGTAAAAACACGGTCAGGAGGACACAGAGTAGAACAACCAAATATGGTAGTTTTAGCCGAAGAAGAATGCTGTTTATCACGAGCAATAAAGAATACTTCAATAATTAGAGCATCTTCAAAGTTAATATCGAATACAACAGACTTTTCGAAAGAAACAGAAATAGTTTCAACATGAGGAGCTTGATCATTTACTCGTTTCAAGAAATATATATTGATAGAGGCGATGTTCTCAACATTTCCAAAATGTAATGAAACAACATTTACATTATCTTTAAAACGGAAAAAAAAGTTTGGTTTAATAGTAGTTTTAATATCACCCCAAGCATTAGATCGCTGGGAAGACATATAATCTGTACTAACAACAAATCCATTTTCCAACCGTGAAAGTTCGACAAAACCATCGACGCAAAGTCCTAAAAAATAAAATTTAAACTTAATTTATGAAGAAAAATATATAATAACGAACCAGGACGAGGAGTAGATGAAAAAGTAGAGGTAGAAAAGTTGGAAAAAATAGAATTTTCGGTAGAAATACTGAGACTAGTTTCAAGTGATCCGGGAAATACAATAATAGGAGTAAAGGTAGGGCTCTGAGAAATAATGGTGGAAATAGAAATCTTTTCTGATATAAATGCACTCGGTGTTAAAACTTCAGTTCCGATTGGTGTAGATATTGCTTCTGAGATACTTTCACTTGGTGTGACAACTTCCGTACCAGTAGGTGTTGATACTTTTTCAGATACAACTTGACTCAGTGTTACAACTTCAGTTCCGATTGGTGTAGATATTGCTTCTGAGATACTTTCACTTGGTGTGACAACTTCCGTACCAGTAGGTGTTGATACTTTTTCAGATACAACTTGACTTGGTGTTATAACTTCAGTTCCGATTGGTGTAGATATTGCTTCTGAGATACTTTCACTTGGTGTGACAACTTCCGTACCAGTAGGTGTTGATACTTTTTCAGATACAACTTGACTCGGTGTTACAACTTCAGTTCCAATTGGTGTAGATATTGCTTCTGAGATACTTTCACTTGGTGTGACAACTTCCGTACCAGTAGGTGTTGATACTTTTTCAGATACAACTTGACTCGGTGTTACAACTTCAGTTCCGATTGGTGTAGATATTGCTTCTGAGATACTTTCACTTGGTGTGACAACTTCCGTACCAGTAGGTGTTGATACTTTTTCAGATACAACTTGACTCGGTGTTACAACTTCAGTTCCGATTGGTGTAGATATTGCTTCTGAGATACTTTCACTTGGTGTGACAACTTCCGTACCAGTAGGTGTTGATACTTTTTCAGATACAACTTGACTCGGTGTTACAACTTCAGTTCCGATTGGTGTAGATATTGCTTCTGAGATACTTTCACTTGGTGTGACAACTTCCGTACCAGTAGGTGTTGATACTTTTTCAGATACAACTTGACTCGGTGTTACAACTTCAGTTCCGATTGGTGTAGATATTGCTTCTGAGATACTTTCACTTGGTGTGACAACTTCCGTACCAGTAGGTGTTGATACTTTTTCAGATACAACTTGACTCGGTGTTACAACTTCAGTTCCGATTGGTGTAGATATTGCTTCTGAGATACTTTCACTTGGTGTGACAACTTCCGTACCAGTAGGTGTTGATACTTTTTCAGATACAACTTGACTCGGTGTTACAACTTCAGTTCCGATTGGTGTAGATATTGCTTCTGAGATACTTTCACTTGGTGTGACAACTTCCGTACCAGTAGGTGTTGATACTTTTTCAGATACAACTTGACTCGGTGTTACAACTTCAGTTCCGATTGGTGTAGATATTGCTTCTGAGATACTTTCACTTGGTGTGACAACTTCCGTACCAGTAGGTGTTGATACTTTTTCAGATACAACTTGACTCGGTGTTACAACTTCAGTTCCGAATTGGTGTAGATATTGCTTCTGAGATACTTTCACTTGGTGTGACAACTTCCGTACCAGTAGGTGTTGATACTTTTTCAGATACAACTTGACTCGGTGTTACAACTTCAGTTCCGATTGGTGTAGATATTGCTTCTGAGATACTTTCACTTGGTGTGACAACTTCCGCTACCAGTAGGTGTTGATACTTTTTCAGATACAACTTGACTCGGTGTTACAACTTCAGTTCCGATTGGTGTAGATATTGCTTCTGAGATACTTTCACTTGGTGTGACAAATTCCGTACCAGTAGGTGTTGATACTTTTTCAGATACAACTTGACTCGGTGTTACAACTTCAGTTCCGATTGGTGTAGATATTGCTTCTGAGATACTTTCACTTGGTGTGACAACTTCCGTACCAGTAGGTGTTGATACTTTTTCAGATACAACTTGACTCGGTGTTACAACTTCAGTTCCGATTGGTGTAGATATTGCTTCTGAGATACTTTCACTTGGTGTGACAACTTCCGTACCAGTAGGTGTTGATACTTTTTCAGATACAACTTGACTCGGTGTTACAACTTCAGTTCCGATTGGTGTAGATATTGCTTCTGAGATACTTTCACTTGGTGTGACAACTTCCGTACCAGTAGGTGTTGATACTTTTTCAGATACAACTTGACTCGGTGTTACAACTTCAGTTCCGATTGGTGTAGATATTGCTTCTGAGATACTTTCACTTGGTGTGACAACTTCCGTACCAGTAGGTGTTGATACTTTTTCAGATACAACTTGACTCGGTGTTACAACTTCAGTTCCGATTGGTGTAGATATTGCTTCTGAGATACTTTCACTTGGTGTGACAACTTCCGTACCAGTAGGTGTTGATACTTTTTTCAGATACAACTTGACTCGGTGTTACAACTTCAGTTCCGATTGGTGTAGATATTGCTTCTGAGATACTTTCACTTGGTGTGACAACTTCCGTACCAGTAGGTGTTGATACTTTTTCAGATACAACTTGACTCGGTGTTACAACTTCAGTTCCGATTGGTGTAGATATTGCTTCTGAGATACTTTCACTTGGTGTGACAACTTCCGTACCAGTAGGTGTTGATACTTTTTCAGATACAACTTGACTCGGTGTTACAACTTCAGTTCCGATTGGTGTAGATATTGCTTCTGAGATACTTTCACTTGGTGTGACAACTTCCGTACCAGTAGGTGTTGATACTTTTTCAGATACAACTTGACTCGGTGTTACAACTTCAGTTCCGATTGGTGTAGATATTGCTTCTGAGATACTTTCACTTGGTGTGACAACTTCCGTACCAGTAGGTGTTGATACTTTTTCAGATACAACTTGACTCGGTGTTACAACTTCAGTTCCGATTGGTGTAGATATTGCTTCTGAGATACTTTCACTTGGTGTGACAACTTCCGTACCAGTAGGTGTTGATACTTTTTCAGATACAACTTGACTCGGTGTTACAACTTCAGTTCCGATTGGTGTAGATATTGCTTCTGAGATACTTTCACTTGGTGTGACAACTTCCGTACCAGTAGGTGTTGATACTTTTTCAGATACAACTTGACTCGGTGTTACAACTTCAGTTCCGATTGGTGTAGATATTGCTTCTGAGATACTTTCACTTGGTGTGACAACTTCCGTACCAGTAGGTTGTTGATACTTTTTCAGATACAACTTGACTCGGTGTTACAACTTCAGTTCCGATTGGTGTAGATATGCTTCTGAGATACTTTCACTTGGTGTGACAACTTCCGTACCAGTAGGTGTTGATACTTTTTCAGATACAACTTGACTCGGTGTTACAACTTCAGTTCCGATTGGTGTAGATATTGCTTCTGAGATACTTTCACTTGGTGTGACCAACTCCGTACCAGTAGGTGTTGATACTTTTCAGATACAACTTGACTCGGTGTTACAACTTCAGTTCCAATTGTGTAGATATTGCTTCTGAGATACTTTCTCACTTGGTGTGACAACTTCCGTACCAGTAGGTGTTGATACTTTTTCAGATACAACTTGACTCGGTGTTACAACTTCAGTTCCGATTGGTGTAGATATTGCTTCTGAGATACTTTCACTTGGTGTGACAACTTCCGTACCAGTAGGTGTTGATACTTTTTCAGATACAACTTGACTCGGTGTTACAACTTCAGTTCCGATTGGTGTAGATATTGCTTCTGAGATACTTTCACTTGGTGTGACAACTTCCGTACCAGTAGGTGTTGATACTTTTTCAGATACAACTTGACTCGGTGTTACAACTTCAGTTCCGATTGGTGTAGATATTGCTTCTGAGATACTTTCACTTGGTGTGACAACTTCCGTACCAGTAGGTGTTGATACTTTTTCAGATACAACTTGACTCGGTGTTACAACTTCAGTTCCGATTGGTGTAGATATTGCTTCTGAGATACTTTCACTTGGTGTGACAACTTCCGTACCAGTAGGTGTTGATACTTTTTCAGATACAACTTGACTCGGTGTTACAACTTCAGTTCCGATTGGTGTAGATATTGCTTCTGAGATACTTTCACTTGGTGTGACAACTTCCGTACCAGTAGGTGTTGATTACTTTTTCAGATACAACTTGACTCGGTGTTACAACTTCAGTTCCGATTGGTGTAGATATTGCTTCTGAGATACTTTCACTTGGTGTGACAACTTCCGTACCAGTAGGTGTTGATACTTTTTCAGATACAACTTGACTCGGTGTTACAACTTCAGTTCCGATTGGTGTAGATATTGCTTCTGAGATACTTTCACTTGGTGTGACAACTTCCGTACCAGTAGGTGTTGATACTTTTTCAGATACAACTTGACTCGGTGTTACAACTTCAGTTCCGATTGGTGTAGATATTGCTTCTGAGATACTTTCACTTGGTGTGACAACTTCCGTACCAGTAGGTGTTGATACTTTTTCAGATACAACTTGACTCGGTGTTACAACTTCAGTTCCGATTGGTGTAGATATTGCTTCTGAGATACTTTCACTTGGTGTGACAACTTCCGTACCAGTAGGTGTTGATACTTTTTCAGATACAACTTGACTCGGTGTTACAACTTCAGTTCCGATTGGTGTAGATATTGCTTCTGAGATACTTTCACTTGGTGTGACAACTTCCGTACCAGTAGGTGTTGATACTTTTTCAGATACAACTTGACTCGGTGTTACAACTTCAGTTCCGATTGGTGTAGATATTGCTTCTGAGATACTTTCACTTGGTGTGACAACTTCCGTACCAGTAGGTGTTGATACTTTTTCAGATACAACTTGACTCGGTGTTACAACTTCAGTTCCGATTGGTGTAGATATTGCTTCTGAGATACTTTCACTTGGTGTGACAACTTCCGTACCAGTAGGTGTTGATACTTTTTCAGATACAACTTGACTCGGTGTTACAACTTCAGTTCCGATTGGTGTAGATATTGCTTCTGAGATACTTTCACTTGGTGTGACAACTTCCGTACCAGTAGGTGTTGATACTTTTTCAGATACAACTTGACTCGGTGTTACAACTTCAGTTCCGATTGGTGTAGATATTGCTTCTGAGATACTTTCACTTGGTGTGACAACTTCCGTACCAGTAGGTGTTGATACTTTTCAGATACAACTTGACTCGGTGTTACAACTTCAGTTCCGATTGGTGTAGATATTGCTTCTGAGATACTTTCACTTGGTGTGACAACTTCCGTACCAGTAGGTGTTGATACTTTTTCAGATACAACTTGACTCGGTGTTACAACTTCAGTTCCGATTGGTGTAGATATTGCTTCTGAGATACTTTCACTTGGTGTGACAACTTCCGTACCAGTAGGTGTTGATACTTTTTCAGATACAACTTGACTCGGTGTTACAACTTCAGTTCCGATTGGTGTAGATATTGCTTCTGAGATACTTTCACTTGGTGTGACAACTTCCGTACCAGTAGGTGTTGATACTTTTTCAGATACAACTTGACTCGGTGTTACAACTTCAGTTCCGATTGGTGTAGATATTGCTTCTGAGATACTTTCACTTGGTGTGACAACTTCCGTACCAGTAGGTGTTGATACTTTTTCAGATACAACTTGACTCGGTGTTACAACTTCAGTTCCGATTGGTGTAGATATTGCTTCTGAGATACTTTCACTTGGTGTGACAACTTCCGTACCAGTAGGTGTTGATACTTTTTCAGATACAACTTGACTCGGTGTTACAACTTCAGTTCCGATTGGTGTAGATATTGCTTCTGAGATACTTTCACTTGGTGTGACAACTTCCGTACCAGTAGGTGTTGATACTTTTTCAGATACAACTTGACTCGGTGTTACAACTTCAGTTCCGATTGGTGTAGATATTGCTTCTGAGATACTTTCACTTGGTGTGACAACTTCCGTACCAGTAGGTGTTGATACTTTTTCAGATACAACTTGACTCGGTGTTACAACTTCAGTTCCGATTGGTGTAGATATTGCTTCTGAGATACTTTCACTTGGTGTGACAACTTCCGTACCAGTAGGTGTTGATACTTTTCAGATACAACTTGACTCGGTGTTACAACTTCAGTTCCGATTGGTGTAGATATTGCTTCTGAGATACTTTCACTTGGTGTGACAACTTCCGTACCAGTAGGTGTTGATACTTTTTCAGATACAACTTGACTCGGTGTTACAACTTCAGTTCCGATTGGTGTAGATATTGCTTCTGAGATACTTTCACTTGGTGTGACAACTTCCGTACCAGTAGGTGTTGATACTTTTTCAGATACAACTTGACTCGGTGTTACAACTTCAGTTCCGATTGGTGTAGATATTGCTTCTGAGATACTTTCACTTGGTGTGACAACTTCCGTACCAGTAGGTGTTGATACTTTTTCAGATACAACTTGACTCGGTGTTACAACTTCAGTTCCGATTGGTGTAGATATTGCTTCTGAGATACTTTCACTTGGTGTGACAACTTCCGTACCAGTAGGTGTTGATACTTTTTCAGATACAACTTGACTCGGTGTTACAACTTCAGTTCCGATTGGTGTAGATATTGCTTCTGAGATACTTTCACTTGGTGTGACAACTTCCGTACCAGTAGGTGTTGATACTTTTTCAGATACAACTTGACTCGGTGTTACAACTTCAGTTCCGATTGGTGTAGATATTGCTTCTGAGATACTTTCACTTGGTGTGACAACTTCCGTACCAGTAGGTGTTGATACTTTTTCAGATACAACTTGACTCGGTGTTACAACTTCAGTTCCGATTGGTGTAGATATTGCTTCTGAGATACTTTCACTTGGTGTGACAACTTCCGTACCAGTAGGTGTTGATACTTTTTCAGATACAACTTGACTCGGTGTTACAACTTCAGTTCCGATTGGTGTAGATATTGCTTCTGAGATACTTCACTTGGTGTGACAACTTCCGTACCAGTAGGTGTTGATACTTTTTCAGATACAACTTGACTCGGTGTTACAACTTCAGTTCCGATTGGTGTAGATATTGCTTCTGAGATACTTTCACTTGGTGTGACAACTTCCGTACCAGTAGGTGTTTGATACTTTTTCAGATACAACTTGACTCGGTGTTACAACTTCAGTTCCGATTGGTGTAGATATTGCTTCTGAGATACTTTCACTTGGTGTGACAACTTCCGTACCAGTAGGTGTTGATACTTTTTCAGATACAACTTGACTCGGTGTTACAACTTCAGTTCCGATTGGTGTAGATATTGCTTCTGAGATACTTTCACTTGGTGTGACAACTTCCGTACCAGTAGGTGTTGATACTTTTTCAGATACAACTTGACTCGGTGTTACAACTTCAGTTCCGATTGGTGTAGATATTGCTTCTGAGATACTTTCACTTGGTGTGACAACTTCCGTACCAGTAGGTGTTGATACTTTTTCAGATACAACTTGACTCGGTGTTACAACTTCAGTTCCGATTGGTGTAGATATTGCTTCTGAGATACTTTCACTTGGTGTGACAACTTCCGTACCAGTAGGTGTTGATACTTTTTCAGATACAACTTGACTCGGTGTTACAACTTCAGTTCCGATTGGTGTAGATATTGCTTCTGAGATACTTTCACTTGGTGTGACAACTTCCGTACCAGTAGGTGTTGATACTTTTTCAGATACAACTTGACTCGGTGTTACAACTTCAGTTCCAGATTGGTGTAGATATTGCTTCTGAGATACTTTCACTTGGTGTGACAACTTCCGTACCAGTAGGTGTTGATACTTTTTCAGATACAACTTGACTCGGTGTTACAACTTCAGTTCCGATTGGTGTAGATATTGCTTCTGAGATACTTTCACTTGGTGTGACAACTTCCGTACCAGTAGGTGTTGATACTTTTTCAGATACAACTTGACTCGGTGTTACAACTTCAGTTCCGATTGGTGTAGATATTGCTTCTGAGATACTTTCACTTGGTGTGACAACTTCCGTACCAGTAGGTGTTGATACTTTTTCAGATACAACTTGACTCGGTGTTACAACTTCAGTTCCAATTGGTGTAGATATTGCTTCTGAGATACTTTCACTTGGTGTGACAACTTCCGTACCAGTAGGTGTTGATACTTTTTCAGATACAACTTGACTCGGTGTTACAACTTCAGTTCCGATTGGTGTAGATATTGCTTCTGAGATACTTTCACTTGGTGTGACAACTTCCGTACCAGTAGGTGTTGATACTTTTTCAGATACAACTTGACTCGGTGTTACAACTTCAGTTCCGATTGGTGTAGATATTGCTTCTGAGATACTTTCACTTGGTGTGACAACTTCCGTACCAGTAGGTGTTGATACTTTTTCAGATACAACTTGACTCGGTGTTACAACTTCAGTTCCAATTGGTGTAGATATTGCTTCTGAGATACTTTCACTTGGTGTGACAACTTCCGTACCAGTAGGTGTTGATACTTTTTCAGATACAACTTGACTCGGTGTTACAACTTCAGTTCCGATTGGTGTAGATATTGCTTCTGAGATACTTTCACTTGGTGTGACAACTTCCGTACCAGTAGGTGTTGATACTTTTTCAGATACAACTTGACTCGGTGTTACAACTTCAGTTCCGATTGGTGTAGATATTGCTTCTGAGATACTTTCACTTGGTGTGACAACTTCCGTACCAGTAGGTGTTGATACTTTTCAGATACAACTTGACTCGGTGTTACAACTTCAGTTCCGATTGGTGTAGATATTGCTTCTGAGATACTTTCACTTGGTGTGACAACTTCCGTACCAGTAGGTGTTGATACTTTTTCAGATACAACTTGACTCGGTGTTACAACTTCAGTTCCGATTGGTGTAGATATTGCTTCTGAGATACTTTCACTTGGTGTGACAACTTCCGTACCAGTAGGTGTTGATACTTTTTCAGATACAACTTGACTCGGTGTTACAACTTCAGTTCCGATTGGTGTAGATATTGCTTCTGAGATACTTTCACTTGGTGTGACAACTTCCGTACCAGTAGGTGTTGATACTTTTTCAGATACAACTTGACTCGGTGTTACAACTTCAGTTCCGATTGGTGTAGATATTGCTTCTGAGATACTTTCACTTGGTGTGACAACTTCCGTACCAGTAGGTGTTGATACTTTTTCAGATACAACTTGACTCGGTGTTACAACTTCAGTTCCGATTGGTGTAGATATTGCTTCTGAGATACTTTCACTTGGTGTGACAACTTCCGTACCAGTAGGTGTTGATACTTTTTCAGATACAACTTGACTCGGTGTTACAACTTCAGTTCCGATTGGTGTAGATATTGCTTCTGAGATACTTTCACTTGGTGTGACAACTTCCGTACCAGTAGGTGTTGATACTTTTTCAGATACAACTTGACTCGGTGTTACAACTTCAGTTCCGATTGGTGTAGATATTGCTTCTGAGATACTTTCACTTGGTGTGACAACTTCCGTACCAGTAGGTGTTGATACTTTTTCAGATACAACTTGACTCGGTGTTACAACTTCAGTTCCGATTGGTGTAGATATTGCTTCTGAGATACTTTCACTTGGTGTGACAACTTCCGTACCAGTAGGTGTTGATACTTTTTCAGATACAACTTGACTCGGTGTTACAACTTCAGTTCCGATTGGTGTAGATATTGCTTCTGAGATACTTTCACTTGGTGTGACAACTTCCGTACCAGTAGGTGTTGATACTTTTTCAGATACAACTTGACTCGGTGTTACAACTTCAGTTCCGATTGGTGTAGATATTGCTTCTGAGATACTTTCACTTGGTGTGACAACTTCCGTACCAGTAGGTGTTGATACTTTTTCAGATACAACTTGACTCGGTGTTACAACTTCAGTTCCGATTGGTGTAGATATTGCTTCTGAGATACTTTCACTTGGTGTGACAACTTCCGTACCAGTAGGTGTTGATACTTTTTCAGATACAACTTGACTCGGTGTTACAACTTCAGTTCCGATTGGTGTAGATATTGCTTCTGAGATACTTTCACTTGGTGTGACAACTTCCGTACCAGTAGGTGTTGATACTTTTTCAGATACAACTTGACTCGGTGTTACAACTTCAGTTCCGATTGGTGTAGATATTGCTTCTGAGATACTTTCACTTGGTGTGACAACTTCCGTACCAGTAGGTGTTGATACTTTTTCAGATACAACTTGACTCGGTGTTACAACTTCAGTTCCGATTGGTGTAGATATTGCTTCTGAGATACTTTCACTTGGTGTGACAACTTCCGTACCAGTAGGTGTTGATACTTTTTCAGATACAACTTGACTCGGTGTTACAACTTCAGTTCCGATTGGTGTAGATATTGCTTCTGAGATACTTTCACTTGGTGTGACAACTTCCGTACCAGTAGGTGTTGATACTTTTTCAGATACAACTTGACTCGGTGTTACAACTTCAGTTCCGATTGGTGTAGATATTGCTTCTGAGATACTTTCACTTGGTGTGACAACTTCCGTACCAGTAGGTGTTGATACTTTTTCAGATACAACTTGACTCGGTGTTACAACTTCAGTTCCGATTGGTGTAGATATTGCTTCTGAGATACTTTCACTTGGTGTGACAACTTCCGTACCAGTAGGTGTTGATACTTTTTCAGATACAACTTGACTCGGTGTTACAACTTCAGTTCCGATTGGTGTAGATATTGCTTCTGAGATACTTTCACTTGGTGTGACAACTTCCGTACCAGTAGGTGTTGATACTTTTTCAGATACAACTTGACTCGGTGTTACAACTTCAGTTCCGATTGGTGTAGATATTGCTTCTGAGATACTTTCACTTGGTGTGACAACTTCCGTACCAGTAGGTGTTGATACTTTTTCAGATACAACTTGACTCGGTGTTACAACTTCAGTTCCGATTGGTGTAGATATTGCTTCTGAGATACTTTCACTTGGTGTGACAACTTCCGTACCAGTAGGTGTTGATACTTTTTCAGATACAACTTGACTCGGTGTTACAACTTCAGTTCCGATTGGTGTAGATATTGCTTCTGAGATACTTTCACTTGGTGTGACAACTTCCGTACCAGTAGGTGTTGATACTTTTTCAGATACAACTTGACTCGGTGTTACAACTTCAGTTCCGATTGGTGTAGATATTGCTTCTGAGATACTTTCACTTGGTGTGACAACTTCCGTACCAGTAGGTGTTGATACTTTTCAGATACAACTTGACTCGGTGTTACAACTTCAGTTCCGATTGGTGTAGATATTGCTTCTGAGATACTTTCACTTGGTGTGACAACTTCCGTACCAGTAGGTGTTGATACTTTTTCAGATACAACTTGACTCGGTGTTACAACTTCAGTTCCGATTGGTGTAGATATTGCTTCTGAGATACTTTCACTTGGTGTGACAACTTCCGTACCAGTAGGTGTTGATACTTTTTCAGATACAACTTGACTCGGTGTTACAACTTCAGTTCCGATTGGTGTAGATATTGCTTCTGAGATACTTTCACTTGGTGTGACAACTTCCGTACCAGTAGGTGTTGATACTTTTTCAGATACAACTTGACTCGGTGTTACAACTTCAGTTCCGATTGGTGTAGATATTGCTTCTGAGATACTTTCACTTGGTGTGACAACTTCCGTACCAGTAGGTGTTGATACTTTTTCAGATACAACTTGACTCGGTGTTACAACTTCAGTTCCGATTGGTGTAGATATTGCTTCTGAGATACTTTCACTTGGTGTGACAACTTCCGTACCAGTAGGTGTTGATACTTTTTCAGATACAACTTGACTCGGTGTTACAACTTCAGTTCCGATTGGTGTAGATATTGCTTCTGAGATACTTTCACTTGGTGTGACAACTTCCGTACCAGTAGGTGTTGATACTTTTTCAGATACAACTTGACTCGGTGTTACAACTTCAGTTCCGATTGGTGTAGATATTGCTTCTGAGATACTTTCACTTGGTGTGACAACTTCCGTACCAGTAGGTGTTGATACTTTTTCAGATACAACTTGACTCGGTGTTACAACTTCAGTTCCGATTGGTGTAGATATTGCTTCTGAGATACTTTCACTTGGTGTGACAACTTCCGTACCAGTAGGTGTTGATACTTTTTCAGATACAACTTGACTCGGTGTTACAACTTCAGTTCCGATTGGTGTAGATATTGCTTCTGAGATACTTTCACTTGGTGTGACAACTTCCGTACCAGTAGGTGTTGATACTTTTTCAGATACAACTTGACTCGGTGTAACAACTTCAGTTACGATTGGTGTAGTTGACTTTGTTGAACTTGAAGTGTATTCTAATGAGCAATTAATATTTTAATATTTCATTATCAATTTACCAGTTCTTTCTTCAATTTTTGTGAAGCACCCTCTATTATTAATTGAAATGGAAATGTTTCTGTCTCTTCGATATCAAAATCAAATTGTTTTAGCTCAATTTTAACGCGTTTCATTTTCTGTTGAACAATAACTTTTCCATTATTTATTTCATTTTGAATTCTTTCTTTGTCATTTTCATCGATGAATGTATATTTTGCTGATTTTATAAATTTCTTCGCTATTATCTAGATAATTAATATTTAATTGTTTATGGAATATTTCCTTCTATTTATTTTAAACCTATTTTTAGTAAAGTTTCTAACCTTAATATGGTAGATTCACAAAAATGAAGTAGTTGGCGATTAAAAGAAGATGTGTTATAGATTTTACCTTTTTCTAATATTATTTATATTATTTAGCGTATTTTGTTGATAGTTTCACATTTATTCAAAGGTTTGTTTTTTATTGAACTTTACATTGAAAGTGAAATGACTGAGAAACAGTGATATAAATTTGTATTTTTAATTGTAAAATCTAATTTTCGTCGATGTAACAGTATTTACCATCGAAATCAATGTTGGTTTCAACGATGCTTTTGGTTTTTAAACGATGTTTCTCAATAGCATATAAATGTTTTCGAATGAACAGTAAATATATAACTTCGAAATTTTCTGGAATGAGTGAATTGGAAGGCGAATATAAAAATATTTTTGATATGGATGAATTTGAAAGCGATCGGAAATTTCAACCTTATGTAAAAGAAAATGCTGATCACCTTTTATTATTTATTTAACATTGGTTGGCTATTAAGTGTGCTCTAAAAAGTCTAAGTTGCTTTCTAATATTATATTAATATATTAATATTACTCTTAAATAAATAAAAGTGAGCTATAAAATATATTTAAAAATTAATTTAGGATTATGATTAATAATTTTAAGATTCTATTTAATTTATTTTAGCTTTCGATTATCTATTTTAGGATTTCATCTAATTAAAATTATAGCTCATCTAATTACAATTATAGCTCATTTTAAAGAAAAGTTGTATTAAATTAATTATGTGATCTTCATTTAGAGCACAACTTAGAATTTTTAGTTTCCTAAATAAAAATATATGTTATAGCACAACTAATATTACCCCTTTAATATTTATTACTATAATTCATATTAATCGAAAAATTTCGACCAATGAATTGATGTTAGTAACTTTCCAATTAAATCTTTATACCCTTTAGATGCTGTTGATTATTTGTCTCTTAAAATATAAATAACTAGTTGAAATATTCAGTTTTGCACCGAAGTTTAAAAAATAAAATTATCAAATATATACATAGCACTTATTTCAGATTGATCTTGTTTCATTTGCCATCTCCGAATTTTAACAACCATTACCATATAATCCAGCATTAATATCTTCTGATAATTCAGCTGTCATATTTATGTTAGTTTTTCGAATAGATAGAATTAATAGCATGGGTACTCTGACATGCCTTGGTATAAGAAATAATTTCCAGGATATGTTGAGCTAGTCATTTTTAAAAGTTTAATTTTAATGTTTTTTTAAATCGATTATTTTAATATGTAAAATAAAATAAATTCCAACCCTTTATCTTCATTTCATTTCTCATTCGCTAAATTTCAAATATCAGAATTTTTAATGAATAAGAAAAATTTATCAGAAAAATATGATGATTAAAGTTTAAATTTAAGTGTATTTCTAACTTTTGTAGAATGAAGTAATATAAATAAGGAGAAAATTTTCTATCTAAAATATTTTTCTTCAATTTTAAAACAAAATTTACATTTTCTAATAATTGTGCATCTCTTTGGCCACCGTGAGTAAAATCGATTTCGATTATTGGAAGATCTGAGGTTAGCACCCTAATTGATTTCACTGAATTTTTAATATCTTTTGGGGTTATGTAATTGTTGATTGTGGTAATTTTGATGTCAGAATCAGGAATCAAATTTGTTTCAAGAACATTGGAAACATTTTCGCATTTTTCAACAATTCCTGTGACAATGAAATAGTAAATAATAAAAAGAAAAGCTTAAATAAAATAATATAAAATTCCGAAAGTTTAACCAGATTAGGCATAAACTCAAGGTAGCACATTTGAAAGACTTATGAAAAATATAAGTATATCTCAAATCTCGATTTTTTACTGATTTATGTTCTCACTTAAATGAATTAAATATGAAGCTACAATTGCATGAAATAGAAATTCACAGATGTAAAATCCTTCATAGCAGCAAAAATCAGATTAAAAGCAAATGTTTATGTGTAATTGTTAAAATTATACCATATTAATAAAATAGTTTACTAAAAATTTTTCCTTCTTTATTGAATTATAATTTTTTTTCGAGCGAAAAGAAAAGACAAAATATAAAATAAAAAAGAGAAAAATACAAGAATCATAATTTATGTTATACAATTTTAGTGTGGCACGTTAGTTATTTCATAAAGATTATTTATAAGTTTGTTGCACTTACAGTAAAAAAGATTCGCCATCCCTGAACTATACCAAATGTAAACATATACATACCGAGCTCCAGTGACGCTAGAGTTCGCTTTATATACATATACGAAATACACACATACACAAAATACCATTGGCCCCAACAACTAATATTCATTAGAGCCTATGCAAAATTAATTTTCTACATGCCTCATTGTGATCTAATGAAGATGCGGTTAATCAATATCTACAAGTGCAAGGAATACTGTATCGTCAGCAACAGGGTGCTAACGGTCAAGACATGATTTTGCGAACTTCCTTTATTAAAGTTTCCTTATAATATATGTGTCGATTTGAATATATTTAATTGGTTTTCTCAAATAAAATAAGTGGCGTGGTCGATAATGAATAAGTACCACATTGGTCACACCATTATTTTATTCATAACTCATAAAAAATAATAGAAAACGATAACACTTTTATAACACAATATTTTATTCGTAATATATTTGCGTTAATATTAAAAACGTAATAAACAAATTCATTTAATTTTTCTAAAATGCATAAAAAATTATTTCAAACAATTAAGTGATAAGATAAGATTAGAACAACAAAATTACACTGAAAAATTCGGTACCCCTTCAAAAGGGCCCTGACAAAAGGGCCTCTGATATAATGACCCTTGGCAAAAACAACCCCTGTCAAAAAGGCCCCCACTAATAGGACCACGTAGATAGAAAATTTAATTGAATCTTAGTGATTAGTGATAATACTCAACTTTATAACTACGTACTATGCATTTCGTATTATTATTAAATTCAATCAATCTTGTCAGTGAAGAATTCACGGAATGAGTTAGCAAGAAAAAATGTATAAGGCAGGTCAGGAAAAGAATATGTGGCGGTGCGGTGTAAAATAGAATTGAGGGCTTTCCTGAGCGAGTGGGGATTAGTGTATAGTTGTTGATGGGGTGTGAAACTTCCGGAAACAGTGTGTTTTTGTTTAATCATTTTTACGCGGTTCTATTGGCAGGGGCCCTATTGACAGGGGTCGTTTATGACAAAGGCCCTTTTGTCGGAGGCCTTTATGTCGGGGGCCGTTTTGCCGAGGGCATTTTGTCAGAGGCCCTTTTGACGGGGTCTTTATGTCAGGGGCTATTTTGTGCCGGGCCCTTTTCACGGGTCACCGAAAAATTCTACATACCCAGATGTATTAATAATTTATCTACAAAAGAATTTATTCATTATGACAGTGGAAAAAATTGGAAGATTAAAACGAAATTAAACTTAAAAATTTGGAAAAATCCTTATTAAAATAGCAATTAAAAACGATTTTGAATCAAAAAGACGAGATATAGATGGATAACGAAACGGGATATGAAACAAAAATATAACGGTGTCGTCGATATTTAGAGCAATATATTAGAAGATATTTTGTTAAAATTTCAAATATAATAACAAACATTTGTACCTGTAGTCAAGGGAATCAAAACATTAATAGTTGAAGTTAATGATGAGGAGATGTAACCAATTGAAGAACTAGACGACTCAGTTACACTTTTGGATACAGTTGGAGAGCTAACTTCTTCGGAAATCGCTTTACTAACAACCGGTGTAGTTTCAAAAGTTTCAGGAAATACAATAATTGGTGTAGACTTTTCCGAAGCAGTGACAATATTGCTTTGTGTCACAATTGCAGTGCTTATTTCTGGTGTAACTACTTCACTTGGTGTGACGACCTTTGTGATTGATTCTGTTGATTCTGTCGATTCTGAAACAATTCCAGTTCCAGTCACAATTTGTGTTTCGGTGACTTCTTTAGAAACTGATGGAGTGCTTATTTCTTGTGTAACTACTTCACTTGGTGTGACGACCTTTGTGATTGATTCTGTCGATTCTGATACAATTCCAGTTCCAGTCACAATTTGTGTTTCGGTGACTTCTTTAGAAACTGATGGAGTGCTTATTTCTTGTGTAACTACTTCACTTGGTGTGACGACCTTTGTGATTGATTCTGTCGATTCTGATACAATTCCAGTTCCAGTCACAATTTGTGTTTCGGTGACTTCTTTAGAAACTGATGGAGTGCTTATTTCTTGTGTAACTACTTCACTTGGTGTAACAAACGGTGTAGTTTCAAACGTTTCAGGAAATACAATAATTGGTGTAGATTTTTCCGAAGCAGTGACAATATTGCTTTGCGTCACAATTGCAGTGCTTATTTCTTGTGTAAGTACTTCACTTGGTGTGACGACCTTTGTGATTGATTCTGTCGATTCTGATACAATTCCAGTTCCAGTCACAATTTGTGTTTCGGTGACTTCTTTAGAAACTGATGGAGTGCTTATTTCTTGTGTAACTACTTCACTTGGTGTGACGACCTTTGTGATTGATTCTGTCGACTCTGATACAATTCCAGTTCCAGTCACAATTTGTGTTTCGGTGACTTCTTTAGAAATTGATGGAGTGCTTATTTCTTGTGTAACTACTTCACTTGGTGTGACGACCTTTGTGATTGATTCTGTTGATTCTGTCGATTCTGAAACAATTCCAGTTCCAGTCACAATTTGTGTTTCGGTGACTTCTTTAGAAACTGATGGAGTGCTTATTTCTTGTGTAACTACTTCACTTGGTGTGACGACCTTTGTGATTGATTCTGTCGATTCTGATACAATTCCAGTTCCAGTCACAATTTGTGTTTCGGTAACTTCATTGGAAACTGATGGAGTGCTTATTTCATTTGTAACTACTTCACTTGGTGTGACGACCTTTGTGATTGATTCTGTCGACTCTGATACAATTCCAGTTCCAGTCACAATTTGTGTTTCAGGTGACTTCTTTAGAAACTGATGGAGTGCTTATTTCTTGTGTAACTACTTCACTTGGTGTGACGACCTTTGTGATTGATTCTGTCGATTCTGATACAATTCCAGTTCCAGTCACAATTTGTGTTTCGGTGACTTCTTTAGAAACTGATGGAGTGCTTATTTCTTGTGTAACTACTTCACTTGGTGTGACGACCTTTGTGATTGATTCTGTTGATTCTGTCGATTCTGATACAATTTCAGTTCCAGTCACAATTTGTGTTTCGGTGACTTCTTTAGAAACTGATGGAGTGCTTATTTCTTGTGTAACTACTTTACTAACAACCGGTGTAGTTTCAAACGTTTCTGGAAATACAATAATTGGTGTAGATTTTTCCGAAGCAGTGACAATATTGCTTTGCGTCACAATTGCAGTGCTTATTTCTTGTGTAAGTACTTCACTTTGTGTGACGACCTTTGTGATTGATTCTGTCGATTCTGATACAATTCCAGTTCCAGTCACAATTTGTGTTTCGGTGACTTCTTTAGAAACTGATGGAGTGCTTATTTCTTGTGTAACTACTTCACTTGGTGTGACGACCTTTGTGATTGATTCTGTTGATTCTGTCGATTCTGAAACAATTCCAGTTCCAGTCACAATTTGTGTTTCGGTAACTTCATTGGAAACTGATTGAGTGCTTATTTCTTGTGTAACTACTTCACTTGGTGTGACGACCTTTGTGATTGATTCTGTCGATTCTGATACAATTCCAGTTCCAGTCACAATTTGTGTTTCGGTGACTTCTTTAGAAACTGATGGAGTGCTTATTTCTTGTGTAACTACTTCACTTGGTGTGACGACCTTTGTGATTGATTCTGTCGATTCTGATACAATTCCAGTTCCAGTCACAATTTGTGTTTCGGTAACTTCATTGGAAACTGATGGAGTGCTTATTTCATTTGTAACTACTTCACTTGGTGTGACGACCTTTGTGATTGATTCTGTCGACTCTGATACAATTCCAGTCACAATTTGTGTTTCGGTGACTTCTTTAGAAACTGATGGAGTGCTTATTTCTTGTGTAACTACTTCACTTGGTGTGACGACCTTTGTGATTGATTCTGTCGATTCTGATACAATTCCAGTTCCAGTCACAATTTGTGTTTCGGTGACTTCTTTAGAAACTGATGGAGTGCTTATTTCTTGTGTAACTACTTCACTTGGTGTGACGACCTTTGTGATTGATTCTGTTGATTCTGTCGATTCTGATACAATTCCAGTTCCAGTCACAATTTGTGTTTCGGTGACTTCATTGGAAACTGATGGAGTGCTTATTTCTTGTGTAACTACTTTACTAACAACCGGTGTAGTTTCAAACGTTTCTGGAAATACAATAATTGGTGTAGATTTTTCCGAAGCAGTGACAATATTGCTTTGCGTCACAATTGCAGTGCTTATTTCTTGTGTAAGTACTTCACTTTGTGTGACGACCTTTGTGATTGATTCTGTCGATTCTGATACAATTCCAGTTCCAGTCACAATTTGTGTTTCGGTAACTTCATTGGAAACTGATGGAGTGCTTATTTCTTGTGTAACTACTTCACTTGGTGTGACGACCTTTGTGATTGATTCTGTTGATTCTGTCGATTCTGAAACAATTCCAGTTCCAGTCACAATTTGTGTTTCGGTAACTTCATTGGAAACTGATTGAGTGCTTATTTCTTGTGTAACTACTTCACTTGGTGTGACGACCTTTGTGATTGATTCTGTCGATTCTGATACAATTCCAGTTCCAGTCACAATTTGTGTTTCGGTGACTTCTTTAGAAACTGATGGAGTGCTTATTTCTTGTGTAACTACTTCACTTGGTGTGACGACCTTTGTGATTGATTCTGTCGATTCTGATACAATTCCAGTTCCAGTCACAATTTGTGTTTCGGTGACTTCTTTAGAAACTGATGGAGTGCTTATTTCTTGTGTAACTACTTCACTTGGTGTGACGACCTTTGTGATTGATTCTGTCGATTCTGAAACAATTCCAGTTACAGTCACAATTTGTGTTTCGGTGACTTCATTGGAAACTGATGGAGTGCTTATTTCTTGTGTAACTACTTCACTTGGTGTGACGACCTTTGTGATTGATTCTGTCGATTCTGATACAATTCCAGTTCCAGTCACAATTTGTGTTTCGGTGACTTCTTTAGAAACTGATGGAGTGCTTATTTCTTGTGTAACTACTTCACTTGGTGTGACGACCTTTGTGATTGATTCTGTCGATTCTGATACAATTCCAGTTCCAGTCACAATTTGTGTTTCAGTGACTTCTTTAGAAACTGATGGAGTGCTTATTTCTTGTGTAACTACTTCACTTGGTGTGACGACCTTTGTGATTGATTCTGTCGATTCTGATACAATTCCAGTTCCAGTCACAATTTGTGTTTCGGTGACTTCTTTAGAAACTGATGGAGTGCTTATTTCTTGTGTAACTACTTCACTTGGTGTGACGACCTTTGTGATTGATTCTGTTGATTCTGTCGATTCTGAAACAATTCCAGTTCCAGTCACTATTTGTGTTTCGGTAACTTCATTGGAAACTGATGGAGTGCTTATTTCTTGTGTAACTACTTCACTTGGTGTGACGACCTTTGTGATTGATTCTGTCGATTCTGATACAATTCCAGTTCCAGTCACAATTTGTGTTTCAGTGACTTCTTTAGAAACTGATGGAGTGCTTATTTCTTGTGTAACTACTTCACTTGGTGTGACGACCTTTGTGATTGATTCTGTCGATTCTGATACAATTCCAGTTCCAGTCACAATTTGTGTTTCAGTGACTTCTTTAGAAACTGATGGAGTGCTTATTTCTTGTGTAACTACTTCACTTGGTGTGACGACCTTTGTGATTGATTCTGTCGATTCTGATACAATTCCAGTTCCAGTCACAATTTGTGTTTCGGTGACTTCTTTAGAAACTGATGGAGTGCTTATTTCTTGTGTAACTACTTCACTTGGTGTGACGACCTTTGTGATTGATTCTGTCGATTCTGAAACAATTCCAGTTACAGTCACAATTTGTGTTTCGGTAACTTCATTGGAAACTGATGGAGTGCTTATTTCTTGTGTAACTACTTCACTTGGTGTGACGACCTTTGTGATTGATTCTGTCGATTCTGATACAATTCCAGTTCCAGTCACAATTTGTGTTTCGGTGACTTCTTTAGAAACTGATGGAGTGCTTATTTCTTGTGTAACTACTTCACTTGGTGTGACGACCTTTGTGATTGATTCTGTCGATTCTGATACAATTCCAGTTCCAGTCACAATTTGTGTTTCAGTGACTTCTTTAGAAACTGATGGAGTGCTTATTTCTTGTGTAACTACTTCACTTGGTGTGACGACCTTTGTGATTGATTCTGTCGATTCTGATACAATTCCAGTTCCAGTCACAATTTGTGTTTCGGTGACTTCTTTAGAAACTGATGGAGTGCTTATTTCTTGTGTAACTACTTCACTTGGTGTGACGACCTTTGTGATTGATTCTGTTGATTCTGTCGATTCTGAAACAATTCCAGTTCCAGTCACTATTTGTGTTTCGGTAACTTCATTGGAAACTGATGGAGTGCTTATTTCTTGTGTAACTACTTCACTTGGTGTGACGACCTTTGTGATTGATTCTGTCGATTCTGATACAATTCCAGTTCCAGTCACAATTTGTGTTTCAGTGACTTCTTTAGAAACTGATGGAGTGCTTATTTCTTGTGTAACTACTTCACTTGGTGTGACGACCTTTGTGATTGATTCTGTCGATTCTGATACAATTCCAGTTCCAGTCACAATTTGTGTTTCAGTGACTTCTTTAGAAACTGATGGAGTGCTTATTTCTTGTGTAACTACTTCACTTGGTGTGACGACCTTTGTGATTGATTCTGTCGATTCTGATACAATTCCAGTTCCAGTCACAATTTGTGTTTCGGTGACTTCTTTAGAAACTGATGGAGTGCTTATTTCTTGGGTAACTACTTCACTTGGTGTGACGACCTTTGTGATTGATTCTGTTGATTCTGTCGATTCTGAAACAATTCCAGTTCCAGTCACAATTTGTGTTTCGGTGACTTCTTTAGAAACTGATGGAGTGCTTATTTCTTGGGTAATTATTTCGCTCGATGTTATTATTTTGGTTTCTTGTGAAGTAGTTGGAGTGGAACTGAAAGTATTGATTGGAACACATTCTGAGCAACATTTTCCTGGTAAGATGGTTTTCATGGAAGTATTATCGCATCTTATAGTGGGGCATTCGTTGGATCGATCTACAGAAATGATCTGGTTATTAATGCACATGTACGTTATACATTCTTCTCCAGGATTAATCCATGTTTCCTCAGGCTAAATGGAATATTCATTTCTACAGTTATCTAAAATTATCATATATTATACCGAAACAATTTTATTTCTTTTCTCATCAAAACATGGGCATTTTCTATCGACAACACATTGCTTTCCGTCAAATACAAACGGATGTTTGCATTCACAGCTTCCACATGTTGCAGGAATACACAAGTCTTCTCTTTTTAAGGAATTACATACATTTTTCCGACATTTAATAGCTTCGACTTGTTCTTCATAAGGTTTGAGGCATGAACAATTTTGTGAAGGAGTTGTAATTTCTATTCGTGTCGACATACTATATCCAATATATATATTTTTGTATCCAATTAGAGCTTACCAATTATTTTCGAAATAACACATTATTTCTCCTGAGCTCATGCAAATACATTTTCGACAGGGGATTATTTCATTGTCTCGATCAATTTCATTTACAATTTCTCCTTTCTGAAATTTATATTAAACAAATTTAGACCTCAAAGTATTGATGGAACGTCAGAACATTTGAAATATAAATGGTATATAAAATAGACTTTATATTAGATAATTAAAATAATATGCCCCACAAACTATCAAAAATATAATAAAATATTCAATGAACTTTATAAGTAAAAATAATAATAATAATAATAATAATAATAATAATAATAATAATAATAATAATAATAATAATAATAATAATAATAATAATAATAATAATAATAATAATAATAATAATAATATTAAACTCAATATTGAAAAAAATTTACATTTATCGTTCGATTATTGTAAGTGCAACAAATTTGTTTTTTAACACAGAAATCCTTTTGATATTGTACATAGCCATCTGGACATTCTCCGCAGATAATGACAGAATTTAAACTTTCTGAGCAGAATTGAGCAATATCTGATGAGTTTCTGTCACACGATAAAAGGCACTTGATCTTCATATTTACACATCTAGTGATTGGTGTGGATATGATTCGTGACAATGTCGGCGGAGTCCGAGTGATAGAATAAGTTGATTGCGACGTACAGAGACACTGGCATTCGCATGAATCATTGGTTGGAATCAAATTATAGCCACAAGTTCCCTATTTATTTATGATACTCATTATATATTTGTGACAATTGAAACGCACCATATTCATTGAGTTACATTTTTCGTTACAGTTCTCCTCATCATACGGATCATTTCGACATATCATTTCACTATTGGTACATGTGCACACTTCACATTTATTGTGTGACCCCTCGGCAATTCTTTCTCCGCTCTTATGATAAATTCGTTATTTTATAATTATTAGATAATGGCAACATTTCGTTTATATTATATTAATAGAAATATAATTATATTATTATTATTAGTATTTTCAAACTTCTTTATCTTCATTTCTTTTCAGATCAGTATTGTTCTATAGTATGAAATAAAATGAAGCTAAAGGAAATTGAAAATGTAAATAGATTAATTGTAAAATAAAAATAATTCCTAGTGATATTATTTTATTATTAATATTATCATTATTAGTAATATGATAAATATTATTAAATATTAATATTAATATTACCTGATATTTTTTGCCGTTAAATGTGCAACCTGAAAAGAAGTCACGTTATTTAAAACATCAATAAAGAATTATTTACCCCCTGGGAAAACAATCTCGGTAATCGGATGCGTTGAAACCTCTGGGGTAGATAAGCAGTCAAAACATCTGCAAGTGCATTTATCATCATTCATTATTTCCATGCATTGACCCTATTTCCAAATACGGTAGAAACAATCTCCGTTAATAAATTTTAATACCTTTTGTGAGCAAAGACTAGTGCATATTTCCTGTCTGGTGAAAGAACATTTGATGGTATTTTCGGGTTGACAAGTACATGTTTTGCACGGTTCAGTCTCATCGATCACGGTTTCATTAACCTGAATCGACAGTCAATTTCAGTTAAATTGTACTGCTCGATAAATAATGGCGTTGGCTCGTGTTACATGAGGATAATAACGAAATTTGATTTATACTCTTAGAGATCTCCGAAAAAATTCGATAACAATAGCATGCAATGAAGAGCGTTCTATAGATATTTCTTTATTAGAGATTTCATTCTATAAACTAATGGTGCTCAAAGTGTGGGTCGCAAAAAACTCCAGTTGGGTCGAGGTTTTATTTAAAGAAAGGGGTAGCAGTCCGAAAAAGTTTGCGCATTACTGTTATAAACAATAAGAAGCAGGTGATTGAAAAAAATGTATGATATTTTGTGAACAAGACTTTCAATTGTTTTTGTGTAAGAGTAGGATAGTGCAAACTATTTTATATGATTGAGTGTTGACAAAGTATCAACATTGATAAATACGCTCTTAACTTGTCATGGCACCCTCAAATTATCTCTTGGATAAACAAGGTGATCAAAATTTCCCTCAGTTTTAATAATAAATAATATTATGTTATGGGTCTTTATAAGCTAATGGGTGTAAACCAGTAAATAATTCTATGATGTAAAAAATCGACATGGAAAATTTTGATTTTTTATAATAACTTTTAATTTTAATCGAAATAATATTGTTAAAATCGATTTTCTCTATTGCATGATCCAAATTTATTCAATTTACAATATTTCGAATATTAAAAACTAATTTTAAATAAATTTAAATTATTGATTTGAATACGTAAAAAGGTCAACCATACTCAACCTGCGACCCTAAACACATTTATTACCAAGGAACATGATTGAAAAAAAAGACATCTGACATTCTAAATTTCGTATATCTTGAGATTCGTTTCGACTTTAACGCACAGTTAGTTACACCGGAGAGGATTGTCAATTTTTTCGTCATACCAGTATAGTGTTGCGGCCGGCATAACTTTACAAATTATTGTATGTGGCCCGCAGAAAAAAAAGTTGAGTATCATTGGGCAAGATTAGATTATAATTTCAAATAGGGAATATTTTAATAAAATTTTAAGAAAAAAACTTTGACAATTGAATAATTATTTTTATATACAGTAACAATTCAAATGAATTTTACTTTGAAAAAAATCTATTTTATAGCTGCTATATTTTTATCTTGATTAATTTAAATATCGTTATTGTCAATTGTAAATTACAAATTTACTTATAAAGATATAATTTTAGCATTTCTTAATCCATGTAATTTTTGTTATAAGAAGAATTAAGAGGTTTTTGGGCTAGAATCGGATGAAGACAATGTATATTGGATTAATAACATCAAAAATGTTTTACAGAGTTATACGTGCCATTAATGAATTGCGGAGAAACTAGAGCCATCATAGAGAAAAAACGATATACACGATTTTTTACCAAAATATATTTATTTTAATATTTCATATATTTTCATTGCTACTATAAATCGAAAATTAATTTTCTTAAAGCCCTGCCTTTATCAATTGTTGTTTGCTAATGATACTGTTACAAAACTGTGTTATATGAGAAAATAAATGTTTTATCTATAATAGTAATGAAATATTAAAAGTAAGCAAAGACAGATAAATGCTGAACAAAATATAAAGGATAATATCTTAAATAATCAAATCAAACTCGTAATTTTTAATCTTATAAAAGTTATAAAGTTTCCCTTCTTATAAAATATCAAATTAACCAGACCAAAATTGGAGGACTTAATATGGTTGCCACGGAGCTGTACTATTTCTTTAGTTTATGTTTAATGATGTTTATTAAATTAATTATAGAAGGAGGAGTGGTAAGTCATTGAAGACGTTAAATCATCAACATTTTAAATTAATTGAACAATTAAAATAAAGTGTGATAGGAGATGAATATTTTCAGAAAGTTAGAACGACTGGTAATAGATCTCATTTTTCAAGAAAACACTCCATTTCAAACTCAATTTAACTTCTTCGTTTCTGTCACTGCGGGATGATCTTATGAAAATTATTTCGAAGGAAACATTATGCCAATTCAGTTATTAGTAAATTTCGTGGAATGGTGAGGGAATTATTACCAATTTGGGATACAAGTAGTCAACCTTTAAAAAGATTTTTTGTGGTCTATAGTTAACATTGTAATGTTTCTGGAAAATGACTTACAGATATTGTATTTTAATAGTAAGTTGTTAAATTCACAGATGATTTGCTTTTAGCAAGGTGAAATGATTTTGTTAATTGCTTCATAAATGGAAAGATGTCCTTCAAACCGGGTATTGTATTGAATATATAATTCAAATATAATTTTATTTACACAAGTGTAAAATTTTTATCAATAACTATATTTACTAAAATTATATTAAATGATATATATTTAAAATCAATATCAAATTATTTATAAATAACATTTGAATTTTAAAATAAAAGGGGAGTTTGTTTAAAAAACCAAAAAAAGATGGCAGATAATTAGAAAATAATGAGGAAAAGCAAGCAACTTCATATTCATTGATTTTTCAACCAATTCCGTTTACAATAGTCAAAAGCTAATTTCAAATTATATTTCCTGTTTTCGAACAGCCCATGACAAATTAAAAAAATTTCCGAAGAGTAGATTTATTTCATGAATTCAACAGATCAAGAGAGACCAGTGCTTCTCATCATGTTATGCTCTATGTCCCAACAATAGAGTTTAAAAGTCAAATTGCCCCAGAATATTTTCGTTGAAGAAAGAGTAAAGTCAAAATTTGTTTTTTTGTATATTACTAGTAAAAATCAAAATTATAAGGTAAAGATTGCATTGAGAAGATCTTGATTAGAACTATATCTTCAGTGGTAAGAAATTGTCTCTATCATAATATACATAAAATATGACGTATATACTTGAGAAAAATTATGATTTATCAAATTTTAAAAATCCATTAATTTCGAAATTGCCCCATATGAGAAGCACTGAGATAGACGGGCTACAAAGCTGTTGGTTCTGCCAGAGGAAATATTTGTGATATCATTAGAATTATTTTATATGTTTAAGACAAAAAAAATTTATTTATAAAGATGCATTTTTAGAAAGTTCATTTATTGCTTGATTAAGATTTTAATGTCATTTTCTAGAGAGCATTTATTTAATGATTCTTATATTCCTCTTTGATTGGTCAATATTTTTATTTTGTTTAGTTAATATTTTGCTTCTAATTTGTAATACATTGAACCACGTTTATACCTTAACAAAGCCTAAATTACAACAAACATTTCCCACGAAGGATTGTCAAGATTGATATGAAAAATTAGCATATTGAGATATGTTTTGTTAGGGTTTAAAATGATTATTCTATTTATTTGCTGGCTATCTTTTGAGGCCTTCGTGGGAAATGTTTTTTGTAATTTAGGCTTTGTTAAGGTATAAACGTGGTTCAATGTATTACAAATTAGAAGCAAAATATTAACTAAACAAAATAAGAATATTGACCAATCAAAGAGGAATATAATAATATTGGTCAATTAAAGAGTTAAATAAGAATATTACGCAATCAAATAGCAAATATGGGTATTGCCTAACCAAATAAGGAAATGAAATAAAACATGAATATTGGCCGAAGAGTAAATTAAGAACATTGACAGTAGGAAATAAAGAAATCTTGTGTGGCATGGTAAAGCAAGAGATGCAAATGATAGATTTGACTTTGCAACTATTGGATTGGGTAATAAATGATGGAAGGCCAAAATACGGAATCTGATTCCTTATGGGGTATTTGTTAACATTAAACTTACTTTTATATTTGATTGGTTGGTCAATGTCAGAAGGTTTTGATCCCGTTTAATAAAGGCTGGATTACTTTTATTTGATGAAGAATTTATATAAATGCCCTTATCGATAACGAAAATAAGAAAAACTTATTTTAAGCTAGGAACCAATCGAAAGTAATGCTGTTTGTTGTGGAATAGAAGTGACCAAGTATATTACAAGTTTCTTAAACATTAGCAGGCCATCAAAGCTTTCATTTATTGCAACCAGCTTGATAAATTGAATAAAGCTGTTAAGGAAAGAATGCCAATTGGAGAACTGTAGAGAGACCGTGTCTCATCCACGTCAAAGCAGAGCTTGAAACTGTCTATATATTGTTTGCAATAATTGATTCAAAGTTTACACACGTTGGAAGTTATTGATTTTGATAATTTTATATGCTATTTATTTTTCAAGTAAATAATGAAATATAGAAACTCTCGGCCAATGAGCTCTATCGGTTGTTTTATAGGATTATTAGCGAAGGAGTGAGAAAGGAATGTTTCTAGTGAGAATTGATAAAAAAAATAAATAGGCAAACTCCCAATCAGGGTACGCTGGAATTCAATGAAATCAATCAGTTATATAAATGAATTTTAATGGATAATGGTGGGAGGGGAAATATTTCTATTGGATATTGGCAAAAGTGAAAGCAGAACAGTAGAATGAGCAAAGCCCGATTCAGGGGGGCCAAGGAACAGTCATAAATATTGATTGTACTGTGTGATATAATCAGTGGAGGAGCATGAGAGAGAGATATAAACATATCAGTGAAAAACCTGACAAACTTACCCGGTAAAATTTGCCCTTGTGGAAGCAGCCTGAAACAAAATCGATAAAACTCGACAAACGCATCAAGAGCTCTCACCAGTGACAGGAATTGTTGTCGTGATCCGTTCCGAGCATTGCAAACAGCAATCCTTCATGACAAGCACCTGGCCTTGATTGCAGCTGGTAACCGGTGGACAGATAACATTCGGATCAGTGACGACCTGGTTATCGACACATCTGTATTGGTTGCATCGATCGGTCCATGTCTCGTTCGGCTGCCAATTATTCATCGCTCAATTCGATCCGTAACGCAAATATATTATTTCTACCTTTCGTATTTTGCCGTCATTATCAACACATTCGCACTGTCTGGTGTCGACGCACGCGGTTCCATTCCATGCGCTCTGTTGTGGACAGACACAAGCATCTCTGAATCGATTCGGTTACCATGACAAAGTTAGCAATGGATTTACTTGCAGATCCGATTCGTTGTCGTCAGTGAATTATGGCATTGATTCTCCTGCAAATAGTGGCAAATTCCCTCGCAATCGTCGATGCATTTGTGAATCAGAGGGGGTTTGCAAGGACCCGTTGTAGAGACGAGTTTTGTTGATGATTGAATAGGCATTGAAATTGTCGTTTGGGTCGCATTCACGCATTGGCAGCATCTTTCGTCGTCATAACTCACTTTAATCTGCCACTAGAAACAAAATTATCATCGTCGTTTCCATTATTTTCATTGATTTTTCATTAATTATTACCGGAAAACAAGAAATCGGACAATTCATTTTCGTTATCCATTCCCCATCGATACACATAGTAATCAAGCATTCGTTTTGTTTGATTGTCGTACCTTTCGGTGGACAGCTGACTGTTCCAAATGTTGAACTCGGCTGTATTTCTGTGGTTCCTAATCAATTGAAAAATTTTATCATTTCCAATCATAATATTTCATTTTTTATCTTACTTTGACTTCCGCATATCTTGATCATCAATTTCCTAATGACAATTACTTCGGTGATTTGATTCGATGCTATGAATGAAAATCTCACAAAGTTACCGAAAACTCCGTCTTTAGTTGCACTAGTAAATGTGTATGAGAACAAGTTTCCATCTTTTGTTGAAGACTTAGTCAATGTCTAAATTTTATTCCATTTCAAATTAAAATCTTAAATATGATATTATAAATTTGTCAAGTAATATAATAATAAATAATCCAAAATAACTAACATAAGATTCTGCATTTTTCCAATTAACATCTTTCCCAACTATATCGATAATGACATTCGAAACACTTTCTGCTATAATTGAAATTTCAGCAATTAAATTGATTTCATTTGGCTGTTTGGGAAGGAATTCAACAACTAGACCAGCATTATTCGAATTGATCGTCCATGATTTATCAGAGTCTAATATAAAATGAATTACTAACTTACTTTGAACAGCATTAACAGATGTAAAACTTTGAAACAATTTCAAAGTTTAAATTAATATTCAAATTGCTATAAATAAATAATTGAAATATTAAAACAAGCAACAATGAAAATTTATTTGTCGTTTCTCTCTAAATCATACGTTTGAATAATGATAATAAATTCAAAAAATGAATTTCAAATTAGAAAAATTTTCTAAGAAAATAGTTTTGAATTGAATTTTGTTAGACAAGTTTTGTATGATTTAAATTAAAGATTTTTAAAAGATTTCAAATTTTTTCAAATTGTATAATTATTCTAAATTTTTTGGATTGACTATAATCCAGAAAACTTCGGTTCCTTTTTCTATTTATACTTTACTTAGTCTTTTGTGTTTTAACTTTTTGTATTCCTAAAGCCAGATTTACTGTCCAGCCATTTAATGGTTTTCTACTTCTACTATCAGTAGTACTGTCAACATTTTACCATTCGTATGTGCTTTTTAATAAGCGTTGTTTTTTGGAGTGGTCATCATATAATTCTCAAATCTAAGTCAAACTCCGTTGACTACCAAAATATATTTTAGTTGCTTTGCGTTCAAAATGTTATGAAGTTATGTCTTATACAAAATATGAGTACTTTGAGAATAATGGGTTACACCATAATATTTTACTTTATTTGAATTTAAAAAGACTATTTTACCGTAAATAACATTTTCTACTGAATTGCCAATGGAATCGGATTTTAGCTTGTAAAGAATGTTGAGATTTTTTTCAACAGTTAATGTGTACATTTCACATGTTACTAATCGAGTAGATGTCGCTGAGACCATCAGTGTTGTAGTTCCTTAAGTAGTAAGTTTTTGTTATATATGAAACTAAATTACATGAATTTTCTAACTTATTGAGACACATTCGCAGCATTTGTCTGAATCCACATGTTGCTTGAGTATCTCTGAATGTTCATCGCAAGTTAAGTTACAGAACTTTGTTTTTGTTACAATATTTCCATCATCGCAGACGTATTTTAGACATTGATTAACCTGTAATGGTGTTATCAATGTAAATATCAAATAAAACTGTTTCCTACAATTTTCGTTTCTCCGGATTTCATTATCTCATTTTGATCTGTGATACAGTAATTTGTAGTTTTTGTTGTAGTTGTATGGATTGGAGTTGTGCTGCATTCATCCTCATCTTCTCCATCTCGACATTCTACTATTCCGTTGCATCGACGAGCACAAAAATTATTTGGACACAAAAATTCGTATTCATTAACACAATGTGCTAGATAAGATTTGTTCAGAGCTAGAAAATAAAGTTATAATTTACGTGGCTTTGTCGATATTTCTGGTCTTGATGTGTGAAGACATTCTTTTGAAAAAAGTTTGGTACATGTAAATGCTCCTTCGTAACAATTGCTAAAAATATTTTTCAATTTTTAACATTTATATTAAATATATCAAAGAATTTTATCCAAACCTTTGTTAATAGGAATATATTAAATAAAAAGTCATTACATATTAGTAGATTCTGTCTCTAACTGATTATGAAAATACTGACATGAAAAATAAAAGATGAAATTTGGAAAATCCAGAGATTGTGAGAATTGCATAAAAATAAAAGTTAAATGCATGAGCGTGCCAAGAAATCATAAAACGTAGTTTAACAAAATTCAGAAAAATTAATTAAAAATCAATATTTCTAGGGAAACATGCATAAGCAGTTTTCAAATGAAAAGTTAAACACGAATAGGGAGTATCTTTTTAAATATAAATTAATTAATTGAAATTTTAATGAGATCGTAAATCATATCAATTAGAAAAACAAAATCCCCGAGCTTGACACATATATAAACCCTTTTATAACCATAGAACCACAAAAATCAATATAAAGTGATATTTTACCATAATCTATAGATGTTAAAGACGATAAAGTTGAAATTAAAACAAAAGATTAAAAAACGTCTGAGCACTTTTTAGGCAACGTAAAAATCAATATATTACTTATTTGTAGTGTAGGTGCAATAAATTTATTAAAAAAATGCAAATCAAGCTAATGACGAGCATTTAATTGTAACTTTAGCAACGCTACATAACAGTTTAAAATGACATTGAAAATTTTCTCATTTAATGTCGTTATCAGCACTCTGCTTATTTTCATTTAGTTTGGATTCTCTATCTTTTCCTTTAAGTCAGGTTTGCACAAAGTGCACAAAAAAACTTCATAATTTTTTTTGAAAGGATGCCAATTTAAATTTAGATAAGTTAGCTGAAATTACTACCGACGGTACACCGGCTATGATTGGTGTTAATAATGGTATGGTGCCATTGATTGCCAAAGATTTCGGAGAGCGAAATCACAAATTATTACGATTTCATTGCATAATCCACCAAAAAAACCTTTGTGGAAAAGAGACCTTGGAATGGAAGACGTAATGGAAATCGTTATTTCAACTGTTTCATTAAAAAGAGGGCAAATAATCATAGTCAATTTAAACTCTTTCTTGAGGAGATAGACGCTGAATATCAGGATCTTATCTATTACTGTGAAATACGATTGCTTAGTAAAGGAAATTGTTCTGGATTTATTACCAGAGATAAAGATATTTATGACGGATAAAGAGAACATTGTTCCAGAAATTAATGATGAAAAATGGTTAAGGGAATTAGCTTTCCTGGTGGACGTCACAACTCATTTAAACTCCTTGGATTTGAAGCTTCAAGGAAAAAATCAATTTATATCAGATATGTCTAATCATGCGGAAGCTTTCTAAATTAAATTAAAATTATTCCAAACACAATTTTTGAATGGTCCATGTTTTCATTTCCCAAACTGTCAAAGTTTTATTAAAAATAAAATATATAGTCGACTTCATGCTACAAAGGTTAGAAAATTAATAGAAATTTTTGAGAAAAGATTCGAGGATTTTAAAAAAATATAATTTTCGATTTTAAAGTATTTTCGAATCCTTTTTCAACTAATCCAGAAGAGGCTAGTCCTCATCTACAATTGGAATTTATAGACTTGTAATCCTGAAAAATATTAAAAAAAAAATTTAATGACGACGACATAGAAAAATTTTATCAATGTTTGGAAAAGGACAAGTAGCCAAATTTATATGATACGGCGGGACGTTCAACGTATATATGTTAACAAACCTTCACAATTAGGAATATAAATAAAAGCAAGCTAAGATCTCGTATCACGGACGTAAACCTGGAGGCTATATTAAGGCTGGCTACAACACAATTAGTTCCAAATATTTCTAAAATTATTTTAAAAAAGTAAAATTTAATGTAAATGTCGTAGGCAAATGGTAATTTTAGGAAAATAACATTTGCCTGGTCAAATAACTTTAGCTATTATTTCATTTCCATTTGACTAGGAAAATAGCATTGGTGTGTTAACGTGTGTGTTAAAAAATTGGTTTACTCGAAATGAACTAACAAAAGTGTCGTCAATAAGTTTTGAACAAAGTGATATTCCCCATGAAAATTGTATATCTTTACGAGAAAAATGTGCTTCAAAATGAAATAATAGCTAAAGCTATTTGACCAGGCAAATGGCATTTGCCTAGCCAAATGTTATTTTCCTAAAATTACCATTTGCCTACGACATATATATAAAAATCAATAAAAAATATTTTTTTGCTTGTGGACCGCAGTAAAATATTTTTATTTCAATTTGGCTAGTCACTTAAAAAACTTGTGCACCCCTTCTTAAGGCAGTGATTTGCATGTCATTAAATTTAAAAATATATTCAATGATAAAAAAAATTAATTAAAAAAATAGAAATTTTTAATTTTAAATTTCATCATTGAATATTTTAAATATAAATTTTTGTTGATTTTGACTAACCATTCCTCACATTCTCGAATAACTTTATCTCCCGTATTGTACTTCAAATTGGTGATTGGATCAACGCATTCACAAGCTTTTCTTTCTACGCATTCATCTACAATCAGAAATTAATAAAACATGTTTGTATTAAATTATATTACTGTTTTGAAAATGAAGTCCATTAGGGCAGAAACATCCTTCTATGCAAACCTTTTTACATCCTGCATTTTCCGTGACATTTTTCCCAATATCGATGCAACTATCGGGACATATGTTTCCACAGTTCTTCCATACCCTCTTTCCAGTGCACGTATGGGCTAGATAGTGAATTAGACATTCCATTATAAAATATTATAATTAATTTTACGGCAATTTTCATTAGTTCTCCATTCGAGACCGATTTCATACTCATTGCATCTTGCTACGTATTGTTCAACTGCGGTACAGAAACAGACACAGTCATCCCCCCTGTCGCACTCGCAAGCGTCCGCAACGCATCTTTTGTAATAATGTTCAACATTTACCTATTAAAATTAATGTGTTATGTTATAAAACAGCCAAAGTCTATATATAGCTATGAAAAATGTCAGAGAAAATAACAATCATGATTAAATGTATGTGAGTACTCTGTTATTTTCTTAATTATATAGGCTGAGTGCCAAAAGCCGAAGTTTCTATAAGATTATACGTGGTGATAACCGCTACACCTCAAACAAATTAAGATTTTCTTGCCTGTGTTCTAAAAGGTTGACTTAACCAAAATCATAATCAGCACTTTAAAATTGTCATTATAGCTTAATCTATAAGCAGAAACAAAATACTTCTGATTTAATCCATTACCACCCAATGTACTCACTTTTCTATATTTTTCTATAATGATTATCCTGGAATTAATGACCAATTTCAACAATAGATGGCACTAGTAATGTACGAAAAAATTCAATGTTTCAATTCAATTCAAAAAATCAAATGTTCTAATTTACCCAATATGTCATAATAAAAAACGATTAAAAGAAATTTTTACGTGTAGTTTTCTTTTGGGCGTTAAATGGGTTAAAAAAATGCTCCATTCATAATAAAAAAACAATAGATATTCGACATGTAATTTATTTGTTATTTGTAAATTAAAATTCATCACTGAAAAAATTATCCTTGACATTCGAAGTTCATTTTTGTACAATCTTTTATGTTTAGACTAAATATTGTAATGATATAATCAGGAGCCGTCCCCAGGCAACATGGTACCCTAGGCAGTCATATATAAGTGAGTCCCCATTGTACAGATAGCAAAGTATTGGAAATATGCTTTATTATGCAAGACAGTGTAATTGATTAATATAATTTTAATTTTTTAGTAATATATTAATATTTTATTAGTATGAAAACACGTTTATGAAAAACCATACTGCAAAAGATATTAGATAGATACAACAAAGTCTCTAAATTGTAATAAAAATGACATCATTAGCTTAATTAAAGTGTGATATTGTAATTTCACTGCAAGAGGATTGCGATTTCAAACGGGTTTGAGGTGTTAGGAGATTTATAATAGTTGTCGAAATTTTGAATTAGCGTGGAACCGTAGACTTAGTTTAGATTAGCTAAATATGAAGTTTTGTAAAAATAATTTTTTGTATTATCATAAGATTATCGCTTTAAAGAACTTGTATTTTTGTTTCTAAAATTTTGCGACCTAGGTGGCTACCGATATCGCTTAAGCTAGGAACTTGTTCTGATATGATCCAATATTGGGTATGCAGTTGACCAAAATACTGTAAATATGTTTTAGTAAATCATATTCCCGTGCACTATATATCAAAAATATCGATATATTTACTGATTCATAGTCAAGCTTTTTTAATAAATTCAATAGAAAAGAAATAAGTGTTGAAATATGAAAAAAAAGTTCTTATAATGTATATATTTTGGCCGGCCATTGTCAAAATAACCCCTGAAACCTGGTAAATTTTTGAAGTGGAAGAAGACTTTAATTTTATAGCTTTCAACAGATATCAGCCATCATTTCCATTTTATTAGTCTCAAGCTTTAATTATAACTTTATATGTTAAATGGATAAATACATTAGTATTTTATTATAGAAATATATTGAAATTTATAATTTTGAAATTGTGAAGCTTGGAAAAAAACAAAGTAAATATAAAAAAATCTAACTTACCACATCATGACACTTTTTGAAGCTGTCTGATTTCAGGATTTCACATTTTGCTTTAGCCCATGGTTCTCTATCGGGTCTTTTGGAACACATAAACGGTGGTTTCTGAGGTACGGGACAAGACGAATGTACTTTCCAGCTGTCGGCAAAATTTACTATGTCCTTTTCAATTTCACCGGATCGAGCTCTTTATTGGAATAAGCATCAATTTATAAAGAAATCGCGTTTTAATACCTCATATCATTGTCGATTCTTAAGTCAAAGTTTCCACAAAGTCCACAAACTTTATTTTGATAATTCTCTGGAATCATGATTTCTAGTGACATAGCTTTGTCCCACTTGACTTGAATTCCTTCCTTGGTAAACAAAATGAAATGAGTATCAACATCACTCGTCCAATAAAATGCTGTTGGTCCTCCTGGAGGATAATTGGTATTTCTTGACACTATTGGATTTGATCCTCGGACAAATTGAAAAACTCGATTCTAAAGATGACACAATAAAGGTAATAAACTTAAAATATTTAATCTAACCAAGTAAATAAATTTGATTGATTTCGTACATGAACTACTGCTTGAACCACAGGCAATATTTTCTGAAATCAGCTTGAATGTTCCGACCTTACTTCCACAAAAATCTTCAGAAATTACGTAACTACAAGATCCTTGAAATTCAAAGTATTTTCCATCAAAAGATTCGTAGTGAGTTTCTCCCCAGGTTTTGCAAATTCCTAAATTATTTGAACAATGAAATCATTTAGAAAAGAAGTTTTTTCCAATATTTGTATTTTAACGTTTAGGTAAAGGTCCATGGCAATATTGTAAATGGAGCAAAACCAGCATATAATTTTGCTTCTAGTTATTTGAATGAAACTGAAATTTTTATAATTATTTTTATAAAAAGCGTAATATCCATTGAACAATCACCGGATCATCTCTGGCAGCGTAAATATGTCAATGTCTTAGGACTTCTAAGCTGTATTTCAGAAAACAATGAACCTATTTTTAGTAGCTGTTTTCTTTTTTGTTGAAGCATCTTTTAATAACTAAGACAGTAATTTCGAAATATTGATTTGATGAAAATTGTGTAATTGTAAGTCTTGCTATCAAATTTTATTTTGAATGCTCTAAAAACCTTTGAAATTAAATGTAGTATATTTATGTGTAAGTTTGGCTTAAATCTTCCACACTCTTTGGGTATCCCTGAAGAATCTCAAGTTCCAAAACATACCCACTACAAGTTATTCTAAAATGAATTGTGATTTTACATCAAATGTGTATCCAAAAATTATACATTGACAAAGTTATATCAATGAATCTAATGAATTTTAAACCAATGATGAAAATTACAAAAAATACTGTTACTTTAACATCTGACAAAAAGATATATTAGGCCTTTATTTAATTTTTTAAGAGTTTGCTTAAAACGTCTTCAAGGTAAAGGGATCCCAATGTTTGGAGTCGACTGTAATAAAGTTAATTTGAAAATTTGAAACTGTATTTATTTTAAATTTGAATATAACCAATAACAGTTGAAAAAGGCAGTACTGAAAATTTTTGTCATAGCGGAAAGAAATATTTGATTTATAATCGTAATGAAAATAAATGAAATGTTAAAACAACCGATTAGCAATATAAAATATTAACAAAATTTTTAATTTAGAAAACAAATCTAATTAATCTATTAATTCCCGGGAAAAATTATAATTAAATTCATTTTTTTGGATTTATCAATTTGTAAAAAATCTTTCAAAATTAAATTTTAATTGATTTCAAAGTTCTTGGTAATCTATATTTCTAATTTAATTTTTATGCTAAATAAAGAAATTTTCAAAAAATTTAAGCTCACCACTGCATTGCTTATTTTGCTCACATACCCATTTCCCGTCCTTGCAAATACTGAAATATTACACAATTGAAATGGAAATCATTACATAATTTTACCATGGGTTTTGACAATTTGCAGGTCCCCTGACTATTGTGTCATTTTCACTGTACATCTTATTGTTCATGTAACATGGACATTCGAATGGTTTAATGCATTTTCCATCGTGTAGAACTGTATTTTCAGGACAGAAACATCCAGGAAGCTGACACTGTCCTTTTGGACACACAAGATCAAGATTTGCACAGGTCTTCTGACATATTCCACAATCAAACCAGGTCATGCTTTTTGGACAGAATTCCTTTCCTTCACAATCGTTTGTAGTACATATCCAATTGCCATTTGTGCATGTACAATTATTACAACGGTCTTGTCGGATCTCGTAAGGCAAGTAAAATCGACCATGGAATTCACACTTGCAATCTGATATTTTTACACACTCCTTGGAAGCTTCATCAAATGTCTCTCCTTCCGGACAGAAACAACCTTCAATGCATTCTTCTTTACATTTTGATTCTTGTAACAATCTGCAAGTCGAGGTACATCTGGAACCACATTGGTTGAACTTCATGTTTTCGTTTGGACACCTTTTCGCTAAATATATTAATAAATTAATTAATAGACCAATATATAAAATTACGGCATAGTTCATTTGTTCTCCAACTCAGATTGATATTTTCAAGAGCACATTGTCTGGCGTAACTAGAAAAAGCCTCACATTCACAATGATCAAGAGCCCCATTTCTTTTCATTCCACAACTACACACATCATGAGTACACTGATCAAAAAATTTATCGGCGTTCGCTGCAGAATGACATTTTTTAAATTCATCACCTAGGAATAGAATCCGTATATTTATTTTCAGGCAATTACAGTGACTAACTTTCGTATAGCTTATGACAAACTTTATTTGCGTATTCTGCATAACTTCGACTGAGAGCACAAGCTCCTTTGTATTCAACTATTCCGCGGTCACTTTCACAAGTTGGGTTCGTTTTCCATGATAGAACAAATTTATCAATATCTTTCTCATCTATTCCTTTAAAGGTCATACTATCATCCATTTCGTTTCCATTGAAGTTTCCGCACATTCCAGTGACCTATAATCTTATTGTGGAATCAAATCTCAAAGGAATGAGTTTACTTTGTCTCGATATCTTTTACTTAGTTTGATTTCGATTCTCGAACCTCCATTCCAAAGAACTTCAACACCGGTTTCTGATTTCAATCTTAAAATGTCAGTAGACACTTGGTCAATAAGGACTTTAGTATTTCCAGTATGCTGATAAGGTAAAGAAATTTTTGCAAAATTTACTTTGATTTCCGAAGAACTTATCAAACTAATGCGAGAAAAAGATAATTCTTAAATGAGATAATAATCAAAGACCTTACTTTATGGCTACTTGATCTTCATCCTCACCTATAATTACACCAATTGTTCTTGGGCAACCTGTCTCACTATTGTCTTGACAATTCGTGTTTTGAATCGTTATCGATAAAGGTGCAATTGTAGAATTTGACAGGAGAACGCTGTCGAAGGTTGTCATGACTGCTGTATACTCGCAATGACCGTCAAAAAAGAAATGTCTTCTATCAAACGTAATGTAATGAGGATCTCCTGAAATGAAACATCGGCCTTCGCATTCTGCATTTTCTATACATTTCCATTTCCCGTGCATTCCGCAAATACTATAATTATAATTATAATTATATATATATATATTATATATATACAACTCTAAATATGTTTGTTTGTTTGTTTGTGGGTTTGTTTGCCACCTTTCGCTGTTTGCATAGCCTAACTACTGCAGCTAGATAGTTTAATTTTACAAACTACAGACTACAAAGGAATTTTTTCGATACCTCGATATAAAGTACAACATTTATTTTATCGTAAATGGTGCAGATTTGACGTTATAAATGCCATATAGTCTTTTTGCTTGCCGATTGTCAATTTTTTTCACGGACAACTGTTTTTGAAAACATTTAATTCACTGTCATTAACGTAATCCTATAAATTAAGATAGCTGTGAGATATTGTTACTTTTCATTTTTGTTACATACTTTCTATTATGGTTTTAACGCCGTAAGTAGATCTAATTATATTTTAATTACCAATTATTAAAATTACAAAAGTTTATAACCCAAAAATATATAAATTTTCAAGGCGATTTTACTATAAACAAAAACGAAATCGACTTGGATAGATGTTATGAAGGAATAAAAGAATGTATTAAAGCAGATATTAAGGTGAACAAGTTTTCTGAATTATTTAGTTTTATTAAGGATGGAGATGGGTAAGTACAAGAGGAATACGGAAAAATTAATTTCAATATTTTAACTGACAGAATTGACCCCGAATTTAAGAATTTGAGCATTAAAGAATCTTCATTGTTGAATGATAAGGAGATTCTAACCCCTACAAATGACATGGCAGTAATTATGAACAATTCGTTTTAATGAAGTTAACATCTGAGGAATGGTAACATATGACTCATTGAAGTCTATAGGGGAGAATACGATTCGCTACCCAGTTGAGTTTTGTATACCCTTAACTTAAATTACTCCAAATTATCTCAAAAATGGGACTTCAACAGTATTAGCACGCAATATTAAACCTCAAAAACGGCAAACTCCTTTTATATTTTATATTGTAACTGTAAATATTATGTTAATTATAAATAGTGTGATAAATGAAACTTAGTTATTTATTAAAACATTAGTTAATTAGAAAAATATAACCGTAGCGAAGCACGGAATATGGCTAGTATATATATATATATATAATGTATTTATTAAAAAGCTTGACTATGAATCAGTAGACATATCGATGTCTTTTTGATATTCACGAATTTTCGGCACTGCCTTTTTCAAGTGAATATATCTATTTGTACACGAGCTAAAACACGGTTGAGTGTGTTAAGGTGTTTGATTTGATTTATTCATTTGAATTTTTGCCTAATATTGAATCTGGAAAATCATATTGTTTCAAATGAACTATTATTATTATTATTATTATTATTATTATTATTATTATTATTATTATTATTATTATTATTATTATTATTATTATTATTATTATTATTATTATTATTATTATTATTATTATTATTATTATTATTATTATTATTATTATTATTATTATTATTAGTAGTAGTAGTAGTATTATTATTATTATTGTTATTAGTATATTTTAACATTTTATTCACTTATATTTTTTAGTTGTGATTAAATAGAACTTAAACAATGACGATTAAATGATTTCAAATTACCAAGTTTCACAGTTTAACTTTAGTCTATATCCTTGTTGATAAGTACTCTCTCCATTATCTCTAACGCATGGACATTTCTCCTGAGGAACGCACATTGCCCCATCCCAATATCGGTCTATATATTTTATAAATTATTATTTTGTTAGGTTCATTAAATGAATTACTTCTTGGACAGTAACATCCTGGCAAGCATTGACTTTCACATTCCAATTCCATGCCTAATTGTCCGCAGTTCTTTCCGCAATTAGATCCGCATTCAGAGAATTCTTGCCCATTGAAACATTGTGGCGGCTCTATTGAAATATTAACGTTGATGCACTATTTACAATCAAGAAATAACTCACTGCATATTGTGGTGGCTGATCTCCAGTCAACTGCAATGCCTTTAAGAGTGCATGCATATGAATATTGTTCCTCAATTTTACAAAAGGTTGGATAACAATTTTCTATCGTTGAGTTTTCAGGTTGAATCTTTAAACATTCGCATATTTCATCTTGGCACATATCAAGGTATTTATCGATTTTCACTTCACTTTGACAGGTCCGTCCTAAATTGGTTTTCACCATGTCTTGACACAAAGTTAAAGCCTTTTTATATTGTTCATTATTCTTTAGTTTAAGAGCGTTACACGGATACTGTTCTCTTTCTTGGTAAACATTTCGATCTGCAGGATCTCTATCAACCCAGGAGTTGACAAAGGTCTTAACATTCTTTTGAATGACTTGATTGAAGTCTCTATAATCGTCACTCATTATCCCATTGAAATATCCACAAAGTCCACAAATCTTTTTCTCTGCCGTAACTGGTGCATAGACGTAAATATTTCGATCTCGATCAAAAAGTATTTCCAGGTCTAAAATCAAAGATTAATAGTTTTATTTCTTTTTAAAGAAAATGAAGAATTTTTACCATCGATTCCTTTGACTTTAATGAAACTTTCCCACTGAGCTAACTATAATTCCTTCGGAATTGAAAGGAATTTTGGTTTTGTTTTTATTGACAAGCGCAAAGTCATTTTTTGGCAATAGAATAATTGTCTGAGTCCCAATTGTGATCTAAGATTGTAAATAAATTTGTGATTGTGGGTAAAAAACCAATACAAATAAAAAACCAGAATGAAAAGACAGAAGAAGAGAATATAAATAATTACTTTCATAGATATAGAACAATCAGTTTGAGTTGTTTGATCGAAACAGTCATAACTAGCATTGAAATATACATAGAAAAGTGGCGACGCTCCCAAACAGTCCATAAAAAGTGTATATCCTCCTCGCAATGGATAACTAAATACGTTTCCGTCAAAGGTTTTGATGTGGTGCCCGTATATTACGCTGCATTCATAATAAGAACTGTATATCGTATTGTTGACCCCTCAATTAACAGACCATATTATACTTTCCTATGGAATATAATATAATAATTACTTGTAACAGATCCATAGTTGCTGACATCAGATTGTGAAGATTTTATCAACAGGGTATTACAATTTTGACCAGAATAGTTGTCCAGGCATAAACATTGATTCGGAGCAATGCATTTCCCTCCATTTGAACATCCTCCGACGCAAATAGCTAGATTTTTATCATATATTTAATATAATTTATTAATATAATTCATATATAATTTTATATCAAAAAATAGTTATGGGAAATGAAATAAAGAGCTTCACTAACGATCTGAGCATCTGTTTCCTTGCCATCCTTGGGTACAGGAGCACCTTCCATCTTGACATATACCATTGACACAGTCCGGTGAGCATGCTGAATAACAAATAGATTATCAATGACTAATTTGTTTATTTAATATTTTACATTTAGTAAATAAGAATCCTTCAGAGACTTGAAAATTCGTCGTCAGAAAGAATCCAATGATAACAACAAGTATTTGGGGCCCAAAATAGACACCCATTTTTAAAGCGAATTTATTGGTAATTGATAAGAATAAAATGTTTAATTATCGAAGAGAAAATAACTGTTTTACTCGTTCAGCAATGAAGAGCAAAAATAATAAATTTCCTTTGTGGATTCCATTATTTATGCCGTTTCAAAACCACCAGATCAGCACTTTGCCTTTCTGTCAACAATTTATTGGCTTAAGGTTCTCGATTCAGTGGAAATTAGTTTACTTTGGATTGAAAATTAGATTTCTTGTTTGCCCACAAATTGAGATCAGATTTTTCACACCTGGAGAACTTTTGAGCATAATTTTCATTATAACATTTTACTATTAGATGAACTTACTCTTTAATAATGATAATAATAATAATAATAATAATAATAATAATAATAATAATAATAATAATAATAATAATAATAATAATAATAATAATAATAATAATAATAATAATAATAATAATAATAATAATAATAACGCTTTTATTATTATCATTATTATTATTTATTTGTTTTAAAACAATTAAATGATAATTTAATTAATGCTGCTACCAATTAATCATCACTTTATATTTATTTAATTTATTTTTACATCATCCTTTCATATGTACACATGTAATAAGGATTATCTACAAAGAAGCAAGATAAAACAAAAATATTAAATTTATAAAATAATTTAGGAAAATTTTCATTACTTATTAAATTATATAGTAATATCACACATAAAAGTTACAATAATATATTAGTAAAGAACTTTGTTAAAAGATTAGTGTAAATTCATTGTAAACGCTTTTGTTAGAATCCAGGAAATCTGGTGGTTGTAAATGAGCATTCAAACTCATCTGGAGTATGATCTAATATTCTGATGTTTAGACCAACTTTCTGTATTTTTACTAGGCTGGGGTTGGTCTAGAGTTGTGAAGAAAGAAATTTAAATGCACTTATATTTGAGTGTAAATTGATAAAAAAAAGGTAAAAATTTATAAAAATTCAAAATTAATAAATGAAATACAAAAGTAAATTAAAAATTGACATATTACAGGGGTAATAAGTATGTGAGGGTTGCAAATGATTAGACAAATACGAATACATTAATCTAAAATCAAATGGACCTCCCAAGAAAAATATATTCAAAAACTACCAATTAATTAAAAATAAATTAAATTGTTATTGGAAATCCCGAACTACAGTGAAATCCCGAATTGATAATTGAGAGTAGATTTTTTCATTAAAATTGGGATTAGTTTTCCATAATTTAATTATTTTGAAGAGAAGAGCTGCATTCATTACCTGTTGTTTCTAGATTTTAAATTGTTTCAACAGTGTAGCTGCTTCATCGCAAAAAAATTCAAACGGTATATCCTCTTCAAGTCATTTTGAGCAATACATGCTGTATGCATTTCAGCTTCTTTGGTGCATCTGAAGTCGTATATCCTAATTTCTATATTCAAGAGTTCTTAAGGTCGCTTTGGTAGTGTATCTTTTGCAAATCTTTTACCGTCTGTTTGTGTTGTCACTGTGAGAACATTTTCGGCGTGGTTGCCAGTTAAAACACTTGATTCCATCTTAAGATTTATTAGTCAAACCACATAGATATACAACTGGTTAAATAATAGTGTACATTGCATAATCACTAACATTTTTAAACAAACTGATACTCATTTGGTGTTTGACATTTAATACAATATCATAATTGGGTTACTTACCTTGCGATTTTATTGATTTTATTTTATTGATTTTATTGAAAAGTAGTGGTCAAATTTAAAAGTGTCATTAACTATATTGTTTCAAAATTGCTATTGAAATTCAATAACTTTGTTTTGTTGGTTCTTATTTCATTTTGGAAACATTTAAGAGCACGAGGAATTATAATCAATACCGACTTTACAATAATAACCCAACATCTAATATTTCATCCAAACAGTTTATTTAGTCATTTAAGTGATTCTATTAGCATTTGAAAGTATGAATATCCTCAAAACTTTTATTGAAGAACAACCTAACTCGGAAAAGTCGTTTTAAGTGACGAGTAAATATTAACTGCTATGAGTAAGTAGATGGAATTGTCACCGCTGGATCAACCACCTGGAAAATATCTAGGTCAACTCTTAATTTTATGTAGGTCATGAAAATATATACAAAATGCTTAGTTTCCAGGAAAATGATCTCCAAAGTCTCCAAATTAAAATATAGCATCTTCTATATATTATGAAACTAAGACAAACTTATATTTAACAGTTAAAGAATACGATTTTATTTCTGTTATATAAGTTTATCTATATTTGATAATATATGAAAGTTGTTACATTATGGCATTTGATGATGATGTTATTCACTGTTTATCACATGAGGAGACAATGAACAAAAATATAAGAAACATAAGACGCATAACAAACAAACATAAGAAAGCATCAAAATCATCGAAATATTTACTGATTCATAGTTTTCAAGCTTTTTAATAAATACATAAGAAATATATATGTAAATCAACTAAAAATGCTTAGGAAATTTTTGAAAAATATACTTTATTGTTTAATTATAGGAAATATACTAAGATATTAACAAGAAAAATTTTAAAAATCCCAAAAAATAAATTTCCCAACTCATAAAATTTCACAAATTTAAAAAATTCCCAAAATTAGAAATCCCTTAATTTATCAACTCAAAATTTTCGCAAATTAAATTTCTCAACTCAAATTTCAAAACTTTTTATGACAACTTTTTAAAATCAAGATTCAAAGATTAAGATCATCATAATTAACCGTCCTCCCGTCGAAAGCGGTTGGCACAGCAATTTGTAAATATTAATAGAAACATTAACGATAATTTTCGAGATACTTTTGTACTTGAATAAAAACATGTTTTCAAAACCAATTAAACATTGAATACAATCAAAACATGTATCCAGTTTTGTTTTTTGTAAAATATATATTAAATAAAACTTTGTTTTTTTTATATTGTCATGCATCATTACGATCCGAGTCATCATCATCCATCTGAACTACTTGGTCAACATCCATGGTATCGATTCCTAAATAATGTCCAAATGCGAAACTAGAATTTTTTCTCACCCATAATCTCTTGTCATCGTTGTTGGATAATGTGATTTTATTTTTTTAATCGAATATAGCGGGTGGTTCCGTGACCTTATCATAGTCTGTTGTATTGAAAATATGTTATTGTTATTATAACCGTCTAAAGATGACTGGTAAGTGATCTCAGTTCCCACTAATTTAACAATCTTAGCTTTCATTGTGTCTTTAGTACCCATTAAACTATAACACTTGGGTCTTAAGGAAACCAATTCAGTGTATCCGAGACTTTTACTCTCGTCTTTAAACTTTCCTATCACATAGTCAAGGTTTCTCGAGTACGATGGATGTGTAGGGTCATAATTTGAGGTATCTAGAAGGTTGACTCTAATCAATGCCGGGAAAAGTTTCAAACTTGTAGTGCCTACTCTCAAGAAAAAATGAATCTGTGTCGCAGGCAACAATATTTATCTCACAATTAAACTCTATCCTATATTTGGCCAATTTGTAATATTGTAGCTGATATATCCGCATGTATGTTAAAAGAACGACCTTCAAGCAGATGTCCAAAATGTTTAATCTCCTGTTAATAGTAAGAAGCTTGTGATCAAAAGCTGAGTATTTCTGCTGAGGATTTGAAAGTTTTTTTGAATAAATCTTTAAAGTTTCGGTGACAAAAACGTTAATTTAATGAAAAAAGGCGTCAATAGCTATGTTTGAGGCGGCAGTGGTTAAGCGAAATGACAAATCTTTTTTGGGATAATGTAACGTTTGCATGTCCAACAATGAATTTGTAGCCCTTTAAAAAGCTTCAAGAGAATCTTTATTCCAGATACCTAAAGATTTCTTTGGCATAGAACAAAGACTTGAGAGTAGTGAAAGAATTTTGGAAAATTTTGGAATGAATCTATGGCAGTAGTTCACCGTTCCAAGAAAAAATCGCAGTTAAGTTACTGTCTTCGGAAGAAGGAAGTTACGGATGTTGTTATCCATCGTGAGAAATAATATGTCCTAAAAACGAATTTCTTCATTGAAAAATGAAGACTTATCGTTGTTGATCGGTATTTTATGTTCATGTAATGTGTTACGAACAGTGCCAAAGTCATCTTTATGAGTTTCAATGTCTTTAGAACTGATCAGAATATCGTCTATATATGGAATTGCAAATGGAAAATCCATTAAAATTTGGTCAAGTTTTTCCACGTTTCTTTCAATCTTTTTACCATTCTCGTTTCTTAAGATATATCGTCTGTCATGCACTTTCTCGATCACTTTATATGGTCGCTCATATCTGTCCTGGCTTTTGTTGCGTGTTTCTAATTTTACTAACACATCTTCTCCTACGTCAAATTTCCTCCTTGTTTGTTCTTCTTGTTCTTCCTTCACCTGTTTTTCTTTCGACCCGTACCAATTCTCCCTGCTAATCTTTTTTCCAAAAACTATCTCTGCCGGGCTTATTCCTGTCGTTTTTTCTTTGGTTGCATTTAATGTAAATTCGACTTCTGGTAGTATCTCTGCCCAATCCGTCTTCCTTCTGTCTCGTAAAGTAGCATTTATCAGCTCTCGTATTGTCCTGAATTGCCTTTCTATCTGTCCATTTGTTTGGTGATGGTATGGACTCGAAAAACATAACTTAATATCAAGTTTATTTGTGAATTCTCTCAACATTCCTGATTCAAGCGCCTTCCCACAATCAACTCTTATCTCCTTTGGGCACCCAAATCTTAAAATCCATTTTTCTAAAATCGTTTTCTTTATTGTTTCTTCGTCTTGTCTTGTTATAGCTGCCAGGACTTGATACTTACTATACTGGTCTATTATACCCAGTATATACTTCTTACGTCCTTTTGTTTCTTGCATTGGTCCACATGAACTCCTTTCTCATATCCGGAAAGCATAGGATCTGTGCCGTTGTGAGTGCTAACTTCATTCCCTCGAATACGTTATTCGTTCCTTCAGTCCATTCCAGTTTTTTGTTACTCGGACCGCTACATAATTGTTCTAACATCCTTGCATTCTTTGCATACTCACTGATGAATCTTCTATAATAATTGCAAATGCCTAGAAAGCTTCGAAGTTTCTTTACGCAACTTGGCTTCCCAAAGTTTTGTATAGCCTGAATCTTAGAAGGATCGGTTTTTACTCCTTCTTTACTGATTATGTGTCCTAAGAATCTGATTTCTTTTTTATTATTTGACACTTTTCTGATATATTTCTTTAGTCCTGCTTCATCGATCGCTTTTAATACTTCACTGAGTATTGTATAATGTTTTCTTTACTATTCGAATAAATCAGAATGTCATCCAAATAGACCATTGCTCCATTTATTTTGCCTATTACCTTTGTCATCATTTCCTGAAACGTCTAACAACTGCTACTACTTAAGAGACTTACATAAAGCAGAAGTCTCATTCCTTAAAAAAACATCGATTTTGAGCCATTTGGTTATATATTTAAATTATTTTTCAGCTTCCACCATGCTTCACCAAAATAATTCTATCAAAATGATTTCAAAAATTCCTTTATCTGGTTTCTAATATTTTCGGTTAGGTCGCCAGTTAATTTTTTAAATAAAGATATAAAAATAAAATAATTTACTTTTAAATTCAAAAATCTTTTTCTATTCACTTAATATTTTAACAAAAACTTAATTTAAATTATTATAAAATTTTATAAAATATATTTATAAGATCTTATTTTCTAATTGTTTGAAAATAATTGTTTAACATTTAATTAATTTAATTGTTTGTTTTTTGAAACACGGGGTTGCTTGATTCTAACCATTTCTATCAATAATTTATAATTATAATTACTTTATAACAGTGGTTCTCAAACTTTTTTGATCACGACCCAAATTTTTGACATTTCATGCCAAAAATTTTATTGCGACCCACATGACAAAGATTAATTTTAAAATAAATGTTTATTTAATGAGAATAACTCTATTTAACTCTAGTTATTCTAGTCATCGCGACCCACCAAAAATTCTTTCGCGACCCATAGTTTGAGAAACACTGCTTTATAATTACTGAAAATCAAGATCAATCTTTTATAGCAGATACAAAATGTAGGAAGATGAAAAATGATTTTTAAATTTATTAATTGTAAATCTTGAGAAATAAACAATAGTTTTATAATTTTATTTTTTTAAATGATATAAAGAGAATTAATTAATCAAATATAAAAAATATATAAACAAATATATAAATATATACAAATATATAAATTCAAAAACATCAGTTTTAATAGTTTTGTTAAATTATCTTTTCATCTTGTAAAAAATAATTTGATTTTTTAACTTTGAAGATATTTTAATGTAGTCAAAGATGTTTTTATATTCTAAGTGATTTAAGATTTAAGTGGCTCTATCGCAATACACTATACATTACTTTATATTAATAATTGAATAACATTTTATTTCCTGAAATTTATCCAAAATCATTTGTTTATATATATTATTTTATTTTTTGTAATCGGCGACCTTTTAGAAGTTGTTTAATGTCTAATATTATCAATTTCCACAATAATTTATGAATAATTTACTGACTCCAGAACTGCGACAAAAATGCTTGGATAAAATGTGCGTTGATATCAAATAGTAATTTACATTTTTGCGCATAACTATAAGGCTTGTCAATGCTTAATATAATAATCAACATAATGTTTACTTATTAATGTAAACTCTTTACAGAAAATCACTTCAACCACAGCTTAATATACCGTCACCACCGGAACTATTGGAAAAAATGTGCTTTGAAAAATCAAATAATCGATACGTAAGTTTATATGACATTATGATATAAATGAATAAAGAAATTTTTTTGATAAAATATTAAAATTGTCTATTTGTTTAGGAGGACTATTTAAAATTAATTCATGCACTTCTTGCTCGTGAGTATCTTTATTACATTTATTATGTAATTTATTATTATATATATATATATATATATATATATATATATATATATATATAACTCGGATTTCGAAGTTACAAATTTGATCTACTTACAACTAAAAGTAGTAAATTAGGATTGTAATTGGATGAATCAATTATCAGCTAAAATTTGATTGGTCGATATCTATTTCATAAATATATTTTTCATGCTTTCATTCATTAAATTGGAAAAATTGAAATTATTAACTAAATGTACAATCATGAACAAAATTGTGATTGGATTAAGCGATCAAAATCTAATTGGAGTAATGAAAGGAATGGCTTGTCATTGACGACTGGAAATTGTTATTCTCAAGGTGAATATTGTGGAAATACTGGATTATTGTGTCAGAACATAAATAACAATAACAATTTGTATGAGTATTCTTCGTGTGGAGATAAAAATGGGTATTTTAGCGATAATTACTGTGGGAATGATTTCGTTGGAGTTGGCAGTTATTCGACAGCATATCACCATCAACAGCCTTGTCAAGATGAGGATTGGATGATGAATTGCAGTAATTACACTTCCCAATTCAATTATCCATTCTCAGCACAGTATAATCACCAACAGCAACATCGTCATCATCAGCAACGCAACGCTTATTGTAAGGAATTTGTCCGAAATTGGTGCTTGTGTAATATCGAGCGGGGAAATCGATTATTTTTAATTATCAACAACTCATTGATCATGGATTGGTTGTTCAATTTCTATTTTTTAGGGAGCAAGAATCAACATCCACAGCAACAAATGCAAATGTCTGGACCAATGATGGCGAATTATCAATCGAATAATATTGCTGGTACTTCATTCAATGTCACGACAGCCGCTGCCGATCCGTTAAATGCGTTACAAAATCTAACTGTCAGTGCTGGACAATCAGCGCAATTAATGGCCCAGCAAAATATGCGTAAGTTTTATTATTTTATAAATTTTTATCGAATTTAATTTTAATCAATTGACAATTTAATTAAATATAACTTAACTTTTTAATCAATAACTAATAATTTATATTAATTATAATTAAAAATTTAAAACAACTAATCAATATATAATTAATTAATATTTTAATTCATTTTTATATCGATTTTTCTATTTTTTGTTTAAAATTGTTATATTTAAAAATTTATTTTAAAATATTTCCTCATCATTAATTGACTATTATCATTATTATTATTATTAAATAATGAAAGAAAGAAGGCGAAATTTTGATAATTTAAATTACTAACCAAGTTTATTATATAACATTGCTATATATTTCGACTGTTTAACAGTATTCTTTAGGCTAATAATCCTATTAATAACAACTAAATGAAAATAAGAATATTCAAACAAATTAATCAATAATCGTAATGAAATTGTATTAAACTAAAAAATATTTTTATAAAAATTTTCTTTTTTGAAAAATAAAACAATTTTAAACATAAAAATTTGTATTTTTTTAAAAAAAATCGTGAGCATGTAAGCAAGGTCTTTCTTAGATTATATGAATAATTTATTCATATGGATATTAAATTTACGTGTGAAGAAAATGTGTCTATGACGCCGTTTTTGGATCTCTTTATTCAACGGGAGGAAAAAGACTAGCAGACGGAAATATACAGAAAAGCGATTGATACTGGTCTTTATACTACTCCTGGGAGCCTTTGTGAATATAAATACAAACAAAATATGATGAGAGGATTAGTTTTCCGTCCATGGTCTTTATCATCCACATTTATCAATTTAATTCTCTGGATGTGTTGCTTATTAAAAATGGATATTCTAAATCTTTTCTTGAGTGCATTACAAAATAGACAGAAATATATAGAAATATATAGAAATGTTATATAATATACATAGTTGGCGATTTTCAATTATTATTATTATTATTATTATTATTATTATTATTATTATTATTATTATTATTATTATTATTATTATTATTATTATTATTATTATTATTATTATTATTATTATCATTATTATTATTATTATTATTATTATTATTATTATTATTATTATTATTATTATTATTATTATTATTATTATTATTATTATTATTATTAAAATTATTATTATTTAAAAATTCAAATAAAATCAGTTAAATTCAAAAGTTTTAATGACGCTTTTTCTCATTAATTATCGAAATCTGATCCACTCTGACCTACTTTTTAGATTTCCTCAGTCTGCAATGCTAAATTTCTGCCTTATATATTATTACCATCTTATTTAATAATAATTTTTCTGATGTCGGTCTCAAAAATGATGATTTTTCCCTGTCAAATGTTTTTTTAAATTGCATTCAAAGGAAATATTATGAAAATGCGGTAGATCATTTATATTTTGATAGATATCAATTCTAATTAAATCGTTTTTTAATATTTCTTAGAATTATCCTGATATTTTTATACGCTATTATTAATGTGGAATTGTTATCTTGGAACCACTTGCTTCTCTGTATTAAATGAACAAGACTAGATAAAGAGTCTTATTTTGATCTTTTATAACCGGTCATTTACTTAATTCAACAAGAAACCATTTTGGCTAGATAAGTAGATTTTTAATTCTAACAGAAGATTCAATAATGTCAAAATTAAAATTTTACACAAAGTTTAAACTGTTTTAATCAATCCATTTTACGAATTACAAGATTCATTTATTTTATATATAAAATAAGTAAAATTTTCAAATAGACATTAGCTACAATGTCTACGATGTCTTTTCGTTTTATTGCTCTTTCTACAATTTTTGCTTATTTTTTATTGAAATAATTTTTAACCCTAATCTTTTCTTCGACCACAAATGAGAAATCTTAATAAAATCAACATTTCTTATATGGTACAGGATCTGGAGTAGGTAGTTAGGAGCCCGCGGGAACAATTACCCAATTAAATTGTTCCCAACTTTTTATTACGCAATTGTTCCCAACTTTTTATTACGCAATTGTTCCCAACTCATTTTTTTGCTTTCAGGGATTTTTGGTCCAAATTTTTTTTTATCACACTATAGGGTCTCGATGGTCCTGGGATTTTCAATACAAATTTTTTTTTTCAATACAAAAATCCGACTACCACTAAAAAAGCATGGATTTTTCAGACTATAGTGAGGGGGTCTCGATAGTCCTGGGATTTTCAATACAAAAAAATTTTTTCAATACAAAAATCCGACTACCAGTAAAAAAGCATGGATTTTTCAGACTATAGTGAGGGGGTCTCGGTGGTCCTGGGATTTTCAATACAAAAAAATTTTTTCTATACAAAAATCCGACTACCACTAAAAAAGCATGGATTTTTCAGACTATAGTGAGGGGGTCTCGATGGTCCTGGGATTTTCAATACAAAAAAATTTTTTTCAATACAAAAACGATGGTCCTGGGATTTTCAATACAAATAAAAATTTTTCAATACAAAAACGATGGTCCTGGGATTTTCAATACAAATAAAATTTTTTCAATACAAAAATCCGACTATCAATAAAAAAGCATGGTAATTTAAGGTCTCAGGATATTTTCAATACAAAAATCCGACTATCAATAAAAAAGCATGGTAATTTAAGGTCTCAGGATATTTTCAATACAAAAAGCTGGTCTTCAATAAAAAAGCATGGAATTTTCAAAGTAAATTAAGGTGGGTCTCCTTGGTCCTGAGAAAAAGGTGGTCTACACTAAAAAAGAGTGGTGATTTAAGGTCTCAGGATATTTTCAATACAAAAAGCTGGTCTACACTAAAAAACAGTAGTAATTTAAGGTCTCAGGATATTTTCAATACAAATTTGAATTACCACTAAAAAAGCATGGATTTTTCTAGGTCAATTCAGGTGGATCTCCTTGGTCCTGAGAATTTCAATACAAAAAGGTGGTCTATACTAAAGAACGTGGTAAATTTTTCAATTAAAGTAAATAATGGTTCTAAAAAAATTAAATTACAGTAAATTATGGGTCTAAAAATTTGAATTACAGTAAATTATGGGCTAATATTTTTGAATTAAAGTAAATAATGGTCCAAATTTTAAAATTACAGTAAATAATGGTCCAAATTTTTCAAATACAGTAAATTAAGGTTCTAAAAATTAAATTACAGTAAATAATGGTCCTAAAAATTAAATTAAAGTAAATAATGGTTCTAAAAAATTAAATTACAGTAAATAATGGTCCAAATTTTTAAATTAAAGTAAATAATGGTTCAAATTTTTAATTAAAGTAAATCAAGGTCTAAAATTTTCAATTAAATTAAATTAAGGGTCTAAATTTTTTAAATTAAAGTAAATTATGGTATATATTTTTAAACTTAAGTAAATTAATGATAAATAGGTAAATTTTCAATTAAGCAAATTAAGGTCTAAAATTTTCAATTAAGTAAATTAAGGTCTAAAATTTTCAATTAAAGTAAATTATGGTATATATTTTTAAACTTAAGTAAATTAATGATAAATAGGTAAATTTTCAATTAAGCAAATTAAGGTCTAAAATTTTCAATTAAGTAAATTATGGTCTAAAATTTTAAATTAAAGTAAATTATGGTATATATTTTTAAACTTAAGTAAATTAAAGATAAATAAGCAAATTAAGGTCTTAAATTTTAATTAAGTAAATTAAGGTCTAAAATTTTGAAATAAAGTAAATTAAGGTTCAAAATTTAAAATTAAAGTAAATTAAGGTTCTAAAAAATTAAATTAAAGTTAATTAAGGTCCAAATTTTTAAAATAAGTAATCAATGGTAAAAAATTTAAATAAGTAAATTAAAGTAATAATTTTTTAAATAAGTAAATTAAAGTAAATTAAAGTAAGATTTTAAATTTATTAACAAAATAATAGAAGGTGTTTGAGAATTGAAATTTTTTAATGAAAATTTTTATGAAATAATTTTTTAAGTAATTTTAGATGGAAATTTTTATGGAATAATTTTTAAGATAATTTTTAATGAAAATTTTTATGAAATATTTTTCAATGACAATTTTAGAAAAAAATTTTTTTTGAAATAATTTTAGATGGAAATTATGTAAATTAAGGGATACATTTTTAAATTAAAGTAATCAACGGTCTATATTTTAAACTTCTATATTCGGTAAACAAGGACTAAATTAAGTAAATAAATGGTTAAATTAAAGAAAATTATGACTAAGTTAATTAGATTTAAAGAATAATTACCTTTTCATTTAACACTACAGTGTTAATTTTTACCATTTTAGAATAATATTTTTTATCAAAGTTCTTATCTTGATTTATTTAATTTTAATTGAATGTAATGACAAAATAGAGCGTGTTCTCTTCAATTTTAATGAATTAATTTGAAAGATTATTTAGATAAATTTTGGTGTTTAAGGTATTCATTAGTATTTTTTTTTAGAGTTGATGGTTTTTGTGAATTTTTATCATTTTCATGAATTTCATGTGGATAGAATGAATATTTAAAAATTTTAAGTTAGTTCTAAGATAAATTTAATTAATTTCTTGATAATTGGATGCATTTTTAATTTTAAATAAAAATTATTTTTAATGACAGTTATTATTATTTCATAAAAATTTTCGGTAATACTTAAGTTTTGGGGGGGCTACTCACATTCAACATGTCGTAAGGGTATTAGTCGTAAAGGTATTTAATGCTTTTATTTGAATGATTATTTAGGCAAATTTGTTGTTTAAGGCATTCATTGATAATTTTACCAAAAATTCAGAAAAATGATAAAAATTACGACATGTTGAATGTGAGCAATACCCATAGGGGGACAGAATATTTTGTCGGATAAACTCAGAGTATATATTAATTAACTCATTTTTGAATTCAGCCCCCCCCCAAAACTTAAGTATTACCAAATTTTCATTAAAAATTATCATTGAAAAATATTTCATTAAAATTTCTATTAAAAATTAATTAAAAAATTATTTCATAAAAATTTTCATTAAAAAATTTCAATTCTCAAACACCTTCTATTTTTTGTTAATAAATTTAAAAATCTTACTTTAATTTACTTATTACATTACTTTAATTTACTTATTTAAAAATTATTACTTTAATTTACTTATTTAACTTTAATTTAAATTTTTTTTACCATTGATTATTTAATTTTTTAGAACCTTAATTTAGTTATTTGTGCCCATTCATTACTTTAATTTAATTTTTTAGGACCATTATTTACTTTAATTGAAAAATTTGGACCTTAATTAACTTATTTTAAATTTTTTACCCATAATTTACTTTTATTTAATTTTTTAGAACCATTATTTACTTAATTTAAAAATTTGAACCTTAATTTACTTAGTTGAGTCCTTAATTAACTTTAATTTTAAATTTTGAACAATTATTTACTTTAATTTAATATTTTAGAACCTAAATTTACTTTAATTTAATTTTTTAGAACCTTAATTTAGTTATTTGAGCCCATTCATTACTTTAATTTAAAATTTTGGACCTTGATTTACTTAAATTTTTTAGACCCATCATTTACTTTATTTTTAAATTTTAGACCCATAATTTGCTTTATTTTAAAATTTTACTATGCGTTTTTAATGTAAACCACCTTTTCTATTGAAATTATCATGACCATCGAGACCCCCTCACTATTGTGTGAAAAATCCATGCTTTTTTATTGAAGACTACCTTTTTCTATTGAAATTCTCAGGACCAAGGAGACCCACCCAAATAATATTTATCCTTGGCTTGTTTATTGAAAAAAAAAATTTGTATTTAAAATCCCAGAAAACATTGGGCATTACGGCAACAATTATGTAATCAAAAAATATCTAGGAAAAAGTTATGCAATCAAAATTTTGCAACATTTTTTACCCCCCCCCCCCTATTGTTCCCGTAAGCTACTAACTACCTACTATCTGGCTAATCATTGTTATTTAATCACTTTTTTCAAGTTCCTTTCAATTAACTTTGAAATTATAACCCACTTACAAAATATGAAATATTTTTTCTACTTCGTGTTGATTGATAAGGTAAACAACTTTTTAATCGACGTTTATCCGATCAATTTTAAAATATATGCACTTTTTTTTTAATTGTCACCTGTTTCCACTTTTTCTCTTAAGTGTGTCAATTTAACCCTTACTATTTAATTAATTGATTTGTACAATCTTTGGATGTATAAGTGACTCGTTTCGTATTAAGTTTTAATTTGGAACAACATCCTGAAAAAGTTATTTCCGCTCAGAAATATACTTTTGCCTTCTAAATTTACTTTTCTTTTTCAAAATTTAGTTACAGAAATCGTTATTGTTAAAAAATAGGAGCACTTAGCTTTTTTTTATCAAATCAGTACAGTTCAATTTTTTCTCATTTGTAACGCAAATGTTCAAAAAATAACACTTAAAAAAGTAGTGTCAAAAATTTGTGTTAACTAGAAAAAATTGATGAAAATAAATGAAATGTTAATAGAAAATAAAATAAAATCAAAGATGAACAAGAAATAAAAGATTTTACTAATATTTTATCGAATTAAAATCAAAATTCTATATAAATCCACACATAGACAAATTATGTTAATTACAAATTACATTATTACATTATTTACGGACTAAGCCAATTTGATCCATTTAAAATTCCATTGCTACATATATTTAATACTTATTTTTTATTTTTTGAATACATATGTTGGTTTTTAGATGCGTCATGAAATATAGGTAAATATTAATTACTCTCCTCTACCGACTCCCTCATTTCACATATCGAATTAGGTATACCTATTTTACCCGTAAATCTAGTATTAAAACAATAAGTCACATAATATTAAATTAAGTCATAAATAAAAGTCAAATTCAAGAATATCAAAATTAAAGAATCATAATCCTTATTTTAACACGTTGACTGCTATATTGACAAATTCTGATATGTTTGCTACGACTTATCTCGTGGTTGGCAGTCAACGTGCTAATATCGCATTTAAAATTAAGAATTTATCAACTAAAATTCATATCTTAATAAATCCTAAGCGATACATGAAATTTTTGAAAAAATAAATTCTGAAGGCCACTAACCAAGAACAAAGTAAGCAGGCAGTTTGCGATTCCTGGTCTATAAGGATTTTATGAGAAAGTAGAAGAGCATGAAAAGATTTTGAAAAGGTTAAGATTACTTTTTTCTCCAAAATGGCATTAACCATGTTTTATGCGTAGTGAACAAATAACACTTATTCATAAAAAATCAGTTACTAATAAGATAACAAAAAAACTGGAAAACGGATTTCTAAGGATGGGAAATAATTCCATATCTCCACACTAAGAAACAATTAATCAAGGTGCTCAATTATTAACCAGAAATAATAATCACGACAATTCATTGTTGATATCTTCATGATTCTATATTGAATGTGCACTTCGACACGGAGAAAATATTGTGAAATTCGATTGAATCGTTTCGCATTATTTCGTTACCAATGGCAGATTTTTATATGTTGACAGGGTGCTCATTTCGATATCTCCAGAAGACTTGACTAAACAGAATCAGTGTATGGCATAAAAGGAGTTCAAAGTTAGAGCGAAACATTGCCGATGTATTGACTACCATTTAAACTTAACTGCATGGGGCTTCATCAGTCGGACAATTCAAATATAATTTTCGTGTTTATATAGAAAAAATACCTGTTCATTAAAACAAGTAACGCTTACTATTCAGCTGTTAGGAATCGAAAGCGGGTAAATGGATATTAATCACCTACAGGCAATACATTTATTCTATGCATTTATTTGGAATCTCTAATCAATCCGACAGGCGTCTATGTTGTGCCATTAACGCTATTTCCATCAAGTTTACAGTTGGTATATATTTGCTAAATTTAATTGAAATGTGTTGTAAATTGCGACGACGATGACGATTCTGATAATATTGATGATGATTGTGTTCATTGAAATTCCGTCATGAATGCCAATTCGTTCTACGTTTAAGAACGATTACCAGCTCGATGTGAATGCGTATTTGTACTTGAAAGGCGAGTTTGTGAACCTCATAAACAGATGCATTCACACATCATTATTGTCGATCGCGTGGGTGTCTTTGGATCTTTTCTCTGTTTTATTGTTTTTTTATTTCAATTCATATTTTCTGGACCGTTGCCGATATTTAGGCAGTCGTATGAGTTCATTTATTCCTCAAATCGTTGTTCAAATGAATTTGTATTTTTGATTACAAAATGAATAACGGTAATTTGGATTGAGATTTTTTAAATGATTTCATTTAAAAAGAAACCTGAAAAAGAAAATCTCCAGTCAATTAAATAATTATTATTAATTCAACCTAATCTATTTATTTATGATATACTTGGAAAGTAAATTGTTATTTTTACAGAGGATTCATTTCATTTCCCAAAATATACTCCTTTCTTTTTATAATTGAAAACTAAAAACTGTGCAAAATATGAAAGCGGTTTAAACTAGACTTTTGCATATTTATACTCTGTTACATCTGCCAAGTTATATCTCTAATTTTAAATATGAAGACATTTTTTGCAAATCTGAATAAGGGAAATTTATAGAAGTTGATGATAATCTTCTAGGTTTATTCTTTGAGTTATTCTTTGTTTCTCTATTCTACCCAATACTTGTGAATATCCAAGTTTATTGTCTTATTTTGATACTTTAATCTTCTTCTTTGCAACCTTTTTAATAACAACATATTTATTGAATCTCTTTATTTATGTCATTTACGCTAATTATATACATTAAATTTTTCATCGTCTTCATTTTCCTTATATTTGCTTAATTAATAGTGTTTCATTTGTTATCTAATTTTTCTTTCGTAAGAGACAACAGTAACATTTTGTCATTAAGTCTCCCACAGATTTTTTTATTAATTTTTCAGTAGTATGTTGTAAATCCGTAAAACTAAAAGAAAAATTCCCACTAGTGAAATTTATAAGAAATTGTAAAAGACAAACACATTTTCTAGTAAATTTTTAATAGAGATTTATAGAAGTTGTTGAGGATCAAATGAGTTATAAATCTTTGAAATCTGCCAAGAAGATTTTTATGAATTCAAAAAAGAAAAGTGTATGGGGGAGCTAAAAATTCTCTTTGAGATATCTCCCCTCTCGCTGGAGTATGGTTTAGGAGGTGGGTGGGACTGTCCATTTGGTGTTATCGGCTCACAATATACTACTTTTGTCATCTTTGATCTGTTCTATTTTTTGATATTTCATTTATTTTCATTATGACAAATTATCAAAAATTAATTTTTGATCTATTGTTCTAATGAAAATAAATGAAATATCAAATAATAATAGTAATAATTTTAAAATTCTGAGAAATTGAAAAATATTTATCCAGTTGATTTAAAGTTTTGAAATGTTAAAAAAAAATCCTGGGCATGTTGAGAGTGAAAATCAGGAAAAATAGAATAAAACCGCTTAATAATTTTTGAATGAAAACTACACAAAAAAGTTCTTTATTCTAATTAAAAAAAATAATTTTCCTTTCACAAAATAGTTTTATCATTAATTTGTGAATTTTTAATAAATCACAAAAAATAATGTTTAAATTTGTTATTTAATTCAAAATTTGTCAATTAAATATATTAATCAATTAATTGAAACGAATAATTAGTATTCAATTAAATATTGAATAATTGATGAGGTTTAATCGAGATGTTTAAAAAATGTGAGTTAACCATTGGTTGAAAATAGTGATTTATAATTGTATATCATTTTGAGACCTGGATTTAACTGAATGAATATTAAAAAAACAGAATGGAAGTCAATGTATGAAATGAACAATATTACCGCATAAAGCCAATCTACAAAAGGTCACACTGATTTGTATAGTATGGCGGTATTTACGCTAATTTAGAATTTATATTTACAACCTTATAATATTGACAGTGGGTTTTGAATTTCTTGGTGGAATTAACAACTGCCCAACGATATATTACAGGTTTACTCTTAACTATTTTATATTTACATATATTTCCTTAATAAATAATCTTGATGTCACTAAATGTAAATTACAATATAAACTATGAAATGATTTGTTTTTCAAAACTGTATAAAAATATATATCAATTTTCTCTACTTTTTTCTTTTGAGGGGTTATTCGATTTGGAAAATGAGCTGCTCATTTACAGATGAAGTTTTTCATACACTATTTATAGAAACTACATAAATGCCTGGTACGATTTAACAGGTACAACATAAAAATGTAGATTGAATTATGTAAATCCCATAAGAACCAAAATTGCAGTCTTATAAGCAATTGCAATTTTTTTGCTCTGATACTAATACTACCACTTGAAGGGTTAATAAAAAACAAGGTTGACTACTGGTTGTAATTGATGTGGGTAAATTGGTTAAAGTTACCATTTTATGTTATATTATATTTTTGTTATTTTTCCCTTTCACATTTGATTTGTTTTACCTGTTTGTATCTGATATCCTATGAATTTTTATATAATTGTTTGGAGTATTTTTTTGCTAACTTAATTAATTATTTAAATTTTACTTTACTATTTACTTTATATTATTATTTGATTTTTTATTTCCGTAATTATTTTATTTAAACCAAGTCACAATATGACTTGATAATATTATCAATTATTAAAACACAAAATTGAATTTTTCAAGTTTTTTGATTTTTGAATTAAGATATTTTTTATTTTAGACATTTTTTGTAACTTTTTATGCATCGAAAATCTTTTTAGTCTTCTTGATATCAGTAAATGTTGTAAATACTCAGAAAATTATAGGCATTCATGAAAAATTCTTAATTGTTATTATGTAAAACGTGAAGTAATGATGTATTGTAGAATGGTGACATATTTTATTAAGCATTTCTGTCACATAATTATCTATGTATCTAATGTTTTTAATAAATAACAAACATTTTGTTATCTAAATTTCAAAAATTATAGCTTTATTTTCTAAAGAGAGATTCTTAATTCCTAGGAACTACTCCCTTCACTTGAGTACATTTATCATGTATGTTAATATACTTTTTAATATACTTAATATACTTTTAACAGTGTCTAATAATAACATTAAAATATTCAGCGATGATTAATTGTTTTGAAATCAGTAGCCATAATAATACAGATTTTAAATAATTTATAAGATTCTTGAAACTCCCTAACGCTTGTGACCTTTTACTTTATAATTGAATTAAACAAGGACCGTATCATGTATTTCGTAATGATAGTATTGATAACCAAAAGTTAAATCATTAACCAAATTTTATTTATTCCAATAATAACCTCGGTAATATTATTTAAACAAAATCTCCGAAGGAAATTCTTTAAATGTATATAAATAAACAGCATCAATGAACTAGTAGGTAGATGTGAGCCCCTTACGTCACCATTAGTTACCGCGCACTGGTTAGCAACAGAGGCCTCCCTACCCCTACCCCTCATTTTTTTCAAGGTCACGTCGCGATTATTGATTTTAAGTGCAAAATGTTCAAAATAGAAATTCAAATATATATTGATTTAAATGTGTAATTATTGATAAAAGTGCAAATATTGATTTAAAAGTGGATTTTTACTTTTTTGTTTTATCTCACTGTAACGCGGGAGTTTGAGATTTTCAAAATATTATTTCGACTAAAATATAGACTCTATTATAGAGGATGATGTCACCTACATTTTTGTATCTCTTCAAGATTTTTCTGGCGAAAAATTAATATTTTTCAAAGAGAGAAACTTGACTAGAAAAAGATTATTTAAGATATTTGGAAATTTTCATACAATCTTTAATTAAATTGTTGATAATATCAATTAATTTAATTAATAACTTTAATTAATTAACTTAATCGCATTCTCACAGATCGTAGTATGCAAACATAATGCAACTAATATTAATGGGTTAAATAATTTAATTTAAAAATTTTATTACAATAAAAAAATTGGTCACTATTTATCAAAACAAATCAATAAAAATCTAATATATTAATTTCTAAATTATTATATCGTGTTAATTGTTGCCAATAAATAATTAGAAATTCGAATTTATGTTCCAATTACCTGTGTTTTGTTTAAACAAAAAAATATATTAAAATATAAGGGAAAAAATCGATTCAATATAAAGTGTAATAAAATTTCATTTAAACAATTAAATTAGAAATTCACCAATAATTGTGATTTTGTGAATATTGTAATTTGGGGAAAATTAAAACAAAATCGATCAATTAAACAATCAATCGAATTTCCAACTGAAATCGATTTATTCATTAATTGATTATCGATTTATTTTACCACAAAAATGAAGAGAAAAAAAATTAATGAAAAGATAATGAGATTTGTTTTTATGTCGCGTATAAAAAATAATTACAGTAAAACAAATCACATGTAGGAATCGGAATTTAATCAACAATGTTGAATATATTGATTAATATGGGTTCTACGCAGGCGGCAATGCAGACACAACCTAACAATGCCGTCGTCGTACATGTAAATTTACTGTCACCGTATAATAATAATAATAATAATAATAATAATAATATATTATTATTATTATTATTTTATACACTACACCATTCAGAACTTTGATAGTAATAGTAATAATTATAATCATATTTATTATCATATATACTTACTATCGACTTATTACAGAAGTGCTGATTAAATTCAGATAATAAACAACCAATACTAGACGTTGATTGGATGGAAAAGAAATTTGATAGTGATAATTTGATTAGACACTACCAATCATGTTTAAAGATATCACGCATGACACTTTCTATGTGGGATAGTTATATGTGAAACCGATTTACTTGTTAATTCTTTATCAATAAATTCATATTATCGTTCACAATCTAGTTTCATACAATCACAATGGTGCGATTGCTCTTTGAATGAAAGGTTAATGGTCTCGGAATATTGGAATTACGAGAATATTAATTTCGATCCATGTGATTTGTTTATATTCAATGTGATGGTGCATAGAATACGACAGATAGGTCCATCATTTGTTTTTTTCAATGAATTTCTCACAACATTTATTGACAAATAATCAGGCCCGGATCAGCATCACTCAAATTGTGCTTCCAATTTTTTTTTAATTTAAAATTCATTGGTTTCTTTATTGATAATTCACAAGTTTATCAATCATTGTTATCAATTTTTCTATAAATTTTCTTCATTATACACTTGTTCTAATATTTTTCTGTAAACCGTTCAAGGCCTGGCTAGGCTGCCTTTGATCAATTGTGTTTTAGATTTACATAGATAATTCCATTACCTGTACCAGTGCTGGACTGGCCCACTAGGATACCGGGAATATCCCGGTGGGCCTCCCGGCCCAATATCCCCTTAGATCTACTGGCCCACAAATATAGTCAAGTTCTTTATTTTTTTAAATGAAATGAAATTAAATTTTTACAATTGTTACTTCTTTCTATTTCTATTTAACTCAATGGTTGATTAACGAGACAACAAAATAAACATGCAGATGACGTATGTTGAATCGTAAGAAGCGTTGAATCGTAAATGAGAAGTTCTGCCGTTCGAAAATGAGTATCTTGTGAGAGATCTTTTTCCAAGTTTAAATATATTTTAAATCGACTCAGAAATTGTTTAAGTCAAAAACATTAGAAAGCTTTTATGATGGCGTGTGAAAAAGATATTCTAAATAACATTGACAATAATAGAGTAATTGATATAATGAGAGAAAAAAGTGAAATATTAAAAAAACTTGTTTAATTAATAATATTTATTTAATTATTTTTAATTACTTAATTTTGATTTTGGTTGCAATTATTAAAAAAAACTCTTATTATTATAATGAATATGTTTATAAATTACTAATATACTTTTTTGAAATCTTTTTTCTTAAATTTAATATTGTGCACCTACGTCAACTATATTTTCCGGTCCTAAATGTGTTTCCAATCCAGGCCTGACCTGTAATGTTAAGTGTTCTATAATGGAGCGATTCTATCTAGAATTTTAAAGAGTATCGAGTTAATCATTATGAAAACTTGATAGTTGATAAACCTATGTCTGAATGGTTTAGTTTAAAAATAAAGTAGTCTTGGACATTGATGCAAAAAGTTTTCATTTTTAAAAATATAAATAATTAATAATAATAAATTTAATGAATATATCCCCAGTACAACAAAAGGAAAATATTTTCCCAATGAAAACTCACAGACATCAAAGAAAAAATGCTTCCGTAAAAATATACATAGAAAGTTCACTCAAGAACTTGCACCAATGAGTTAAAGAACATTTGGAAAATTCTTAGTATACAAACATTAACAATGTCAATCAAGGAGGAAGTAAAAATATTTCAATTAAAATCTTAGTTAGTGACAATATTTAAATAAATGTCTGATTTAAAGAGGCAATTCTTATCATAAATAAATATCCAACAATTTACACTAAAGAAAAAATCAGGGAAATCGCCAGTCAGATCTGTTGTTGACTTAGATGTAAAATTTTTGGGATTTTAAAGATACTTTTTGTTTTAAGTTTTCATTTTTAAAAATATAAATAATTAATAATAATAAATTTAAGTAAATAAAAAGTTTAAGAACTTTGTAAAATTAAAATATATTTGTATTAATGTTTTGAATTATATTTAAAAAGTTATTAGTTTTTATTTTTATTAAAAAGAGAAAACTTTCTGATAAACATTCAGTAAGTTTAAATTTTAAATTTGACTTAATTTTGAGTTTAAAATTTTTTTAATCAAAATTTTAAACCAATGAAAAGGCGGGAGATGAATTTAAAGAAAAATCAAAAATCACTTTAAAAAATTGAAACAGTAAAATCCTGAGAAATGAAAAAGGATTATCTAATAATCTAAATATTTTTTCATTAATACTCTTCAGCAAAAGTCATTTACTTGTTTAACATTTAATTTATTCTTTTACCAAGAAACCATCACTTTATAATAATAATGATAATAATAATAATATTAATAATAGATTATCACGGGATTTATTTATTAATTATTGATTAATTCATTAAATTTCTGAATGAAATCAATAAAAAAACTCAAAAAAAACTTTTATATCGATTAAATTTTTTGTGATAAGAAATTTTCCAATGGTTTTTATATTGCGTCAGTGAGTGGTTGAGGATTGCTGTTGAATTTCTCCCGTTGCAAATAAGCACTTGGGCAAATTAGATTGAAATTGAAAATCGAAAATCTATGATATTAATAATTTTTTTTATGATTAATTTTATTATTATTCGAGAAATTTTTATTTCAAATTTGTAAAATAAATGTTCATCTGAAATAGATTAAATGATTTTTGATTGTTTTTTTAATATTTTTTTTTCTTTTTATTGATGTTCGCAAAGTTTTTCACCAACTTGTCAATGTTATAAATGTTATCGATTTTCTGTTAATTTAATTTCAGGACTCAGCTCGACAGCGTTCAACAATCAAATCCGCCAGAGAACTCTAGTCCAAGGTTCCATTAACCGGGTAAATATTTGTTCTTTATTCCTATTGGCTGATCGGTTATTGTTAAATATAACTTTACATTTATTTGTTTATTCTACAGCAGGAGATTTATGTTTGTTTTGCATTGTTTTTTTGTTTTTTCAGTTAAAAAAATGTGCAGGTTTTTCGGGATTTTTGGAAATTCTAAAAGTTAATTTTTCACTGAACTTTCTTACTTAATTTATATTCATTTTATTTTGTGATTTACCTATTGCCATTAATAATGTCGCCGTGAATATAGGTTGTGAAAATATATTATTATATTTATCATCATAATCAATTATTAGTTAACATTTGATCCCAAGTGCATATTAAATAATTTCCAAATGCTACCTATTTTTTTAAAACTGTGTTTCCTAAAAGGGGTTGGCATCGTGTTTGGATTATAATGAGAGGATATTGTGATAACTGAAATAATTGGTTGTTTCGTAATGCTTTTAGCGATTCTATATAAATTTTATTTTTTTATGATATAAAATGAGTAGCAATGTTGACATTTGTTTCATTATATTAATTTCTTGTAGTTTATTTATTTAGATAATTTATGTATCTGAAATGATTATTTAAAATAAAGTTCATAACAAAATAAATTTTGTTTATAAAGTACTACAGCAGCGCTGGCAAACCTTTTTCAGATTTTTACAAACCAAAACATTCTCGCGTGCCAAGAATTTTTTTTGGTTAATGTGCGTTATACTGTGCAATTAAAAATCGACTGTATCTGAATATTTTATAAATTTTTTTGTGTCTAAACTTTCTAAACTGCACAAAACGCACTGAAAATTGTTCAAGGATTGCGTTGATTGTCTCTAAAAATACCAAGATCTGAGTTTCGTTAACAACTGTTTCATGGATTTCTATATCAGTATAAAAATTTTTAAGTCTTTGAAAATATTGAAACTCTTGTTTTTCCAAATCACGATTGAAAATTTTCAACTTCTTTTCAAAAGAGGTTATAATTTCAAAAGCCTCATCAACTTTTTTTCCAAAACCTTGCAATTTAGTGTTAAGTTCATTTAGATGCAATGTAAAATCTGTAAAAAAAATTAATCTGTTGAGCCAGTACACATCAGTTAATTCTGAATACTTCTGTTTGTTGTCATCAATAAACATTCTACAAAACGTCCCAGCACACAACCTCACTATTGTACATTAGTAACCCAGAGTAAACTGATTGGACTTCATTTAACAGTAGCTCAAATTTTCGCTTATTCAAAGCACTTACAGTAATGAAATTTACAATTTTTGTTACAATTTTCATAAAATCTTCAGGTTCCGTCAAACAGGATTTTGCATACAGAGCTTCTTGGTGCAGAATACAGTGAAATGCTAACAGTGGGTGTCCAAAATGTTTTGTTAACAAATTCACAAAACCTGCGTCTTTTCCAGTCATACTTGGTGAATTATCAGTAGTTACAGAGACTATTTTTGTACATCTAAATCTGCATTTTTCAGTTCATTTACCACTTTTTGGCATACTTCTGCACCGTTATTGTTTCAGATAAATTTGCTAATTTTTTATTAGTTACTCGCGCATTTCGGATATCTAGGAATGATGGCTAATCAAGTTGACGATGTTACATCAGTACTCTTGTCCAGGCAAATAGAAAAGGCTTGACATAACTTGATATCTTCTTTTAATTGATTTTCAATATTTGAATTCAAGTTAATTATTCTCTCTTTTACTGTATACTAACTAATTGGTAGATTTTTTATTCGCTGGAGAATTTTGTCTTTATTTTGAAAATTTTCAAACAAATACGGTGCACATTCTAACCAAAATTCTTTGATGTAATCACCATCACTGAAAGGCTTGTCATGCCTGGATATTATTTTTAAAATTTCAAAACTTGCAGACACTAAGTTAGATCTACTTTTAACAAACTTTATAAAAGAACCGGAATGTAAATTTACATTTTTTAACTGCGCGATTTATACTCTTTTTGTTCATCTTCGGTTTTGGCAAGAAGCCATTTGTGATTACTTTCATAGTGACGTTTAACTGATGATGTTCGACAAACAACGCTTTCAGAACACATGGCACACAATGCCTTATTTTGTTTGTTGATTACTCCATCAATCTTGGAAATCCCTGCCACTTCCTTCTTCTGAAAGTTTTGTTTTTTTCGGTTTGAATACTATTAGAAGCTGCTAGCACATCTTCTAAATTATTTTTTAAATCCGGTTCAAAAGTTAACGTCATAATTCCAATTATTTATTTAATGAAATATTGTATAATTTTCAAACAAATTTTCAGCGTTGAATAAAATATTTTCAAAACCATTTATTAAAATTTTGATATTTAAAACATATTTATTTTAAAGCTTGTTTAATTTTTCAATTTAAAAATTTCAATTTAAAAAATTCAATTTAAAAATTATTTTAAAAATTATTTTAATAGTCCATTATTTATCATTTAAAATTATCTTAATAAATCATTGAAATATTTAATTCTCAGCTGAAAACACCTCACAAACACGACATTCTATTTTACAAAATTATTATTATTAATTTTTGAAATATTTATAAAAAGAAAATTATCTTTTAATAATAATTATGTCATACAATACGGCAGACAATAGAAGTACGGTGGACGGGAAGTTTCAATGTTTTATATTTTTTTAGTATAAGCTGTAACAGTAAATTCTAGTTCTCGAATATAGAATTTAAAATATCGATTTTTACAAAGTCGAAAATTTGAATTCTAATTTTTGAGAACTGGAATAAACTGCTACGACTTATATTATAAATTAGTATCCATATTAAATATTCTCGGTCATCGTATAGAGTCTATAGACTGTAAACTGTCGCGAGATCTTATGCTACAAAATTACTCTCCACCCTATCCTCATCTAGCGAAAGAATAATTTATAAATTCAATCATAAGTAATATTATATTGTGACATCCTCAATAGACCTATTGTCCGATTCGTAGTGAACGGTGTGTAAAATATTTTCACAATAAAATCATGCTGAAGTGCATAATTGCGATTTCAATATTTTATCTCAAGAGTATGGCGTGCCATGCAAAATTGTCTCGTGTGCAAGAGGTTCGCCAGCGCTGTACTACAGTGATAACAATAACCTAATAGACATAACAAAAAAAACAAGAAACTCTAGAAAACTTCGAAGCACGTTTTTTGCAAAATATATAGCCAAAAGAGTTCGTAGAAAAATACTTTTTAAATGAATATAACCCCAATAGGCACAATAAACAATAAGACATGTAATATAATCAGATCCTACATCCGCAATAAGGATCTACCAGTTCATATTCTCACAACATTTACCACCGCTGCATCTTTGAAATCACAACTTCGGAAATCTCAAAAATTTCTAATATGATATCTATTTCATCAAGATTGTATATCACTCATCTACCAGATGTTTTTGCTTATCAAAAAAACATTGTATATCAAATCACTTGCACAAATTGCCACGCAACGCACATAGGAGAAAGACATAGAACATTCCGAACAAGACTCAATGAACTCATCAAAAGCAAAACCCGTAATTATGACGAACACTCGAAAAAAGTACACTCTTACACGAAACAAAATGCCAACCCTCCATTAACATTCACCTAAATTAAATTAAATTTCAAGGACATTTATTTAAAATTTGTTAAAATGTAAATTTGAATTTAAAAAAAATATCTTAAAATAAATTTATTTTTCCCTATATTCTCAATATGAAAAAGGCAGTGCCGAAAATTCGTGAATATCAAAAAAAACATCGATATCTTTACTGATTTATAGTAAAAAAATTTCTAATAAAATCTAATAGTCGTTCAGTATTTTTTACTTTTTACAGGTCAGACTCGTGATTAATGCACAAGGTTAAATATGCTTATTTGGAATTGCACTTTTATATTTATTACTAAAATATATAACATTTAATGCTTTTGTTTAGAGTAAATTTTAAAAATTTGTTATCGGTAAATATACGGTTTGAAAGTGATTTCTTCAATTTAAATCAGGAAATTATTGCAAGATTCGAAAAACGGTAAAAGACCGATCAGTGTTGACGATGATCAAATGAAGGTGTTATAGTCTTGGAAGATATAATGGGAGATTGCAACAGATTAGCTTACATTGGATACATAAATCAGTATAATTATTGCACTATTACATATAACATTATTCGCGCATTATTAAAATAATAAATTAATATTATAAACGTTTATTAAATTCAACTTGTTTATTATTCAGTTTTATATTCTAATTTTGGCTCGATTCGATTGACTTAACAATTTGCATATATATGCGATTCGGATGACAATACAATAATTCATTTTTATTTCACCATGAAAATAAAAAAAATATTGAATTGTTGTAAGTTTTTAACTAAAAGTGTTTTCACAGCATAATATTTTAATTTAAGGTTTTATAAAAATATTTTTCCTTGTTTTTCCTAAGAACTAAAATGGGATAAAAGTATAGGGAGTATTAAGTGTTATAGTTATACCGTAACCAATATATCAAAATAAATAGAATAAATATTTATATAAAGGGAACAACTGAGTAAGTAATTTCACATCACATTTTTAGTTCTGAAATTAAGCGCAATAAGAAAAATTATTTTTCATTTGTTAATATATTCTAATAAAAGTTTGTTTTTAATAATTTTTATTTATATATTATTATGCTGTAAGTTTACTATTGTAAAAAACGTTCTCGTTAAATATAATAACGGAATTTATAATTTAGAGTAAAATTTATTTAATATTTTATCAGTAATAATAAATATCAGATGTATTTCATTTTCAGATGTATTATATTCGAAACTTAAAAAATCAAAAACTTAATATTTTTAACCGTACTATAATTTTCAGATGTAATTACCATTTTGTTGTAATACTTGAAACACCTTCACATTGATACCTTTCTGTAGTGAAAATACTTGATTGATCAGAAAACGTTTTCAAATAAACCGTAATCATTTCTTCCCATTTATTTCCACATACTAAATCAGTTATATTTGTTTGCATAATGATGAATTCTTCTATCACAACTATTGCCAAGATATCAATATGTTCTATACCAAATATATAAACAATTATCACTAATGAATGTTTTTATAAACAATTATAACCAAAACTGATTATATTATGAATGTGTCTTGATTAGTAGAAGCTGTAAATATGAGTCATCAAGTTATCTTATTATTATTATTATTATTATTATTATTATTATTATTATTATTATTATTATTATTATTATTATTATTATTATTATTATTATTATTATTATTATTATTATTATTATTATTATTATTATTATTATTATTATTAATTACCATTGTTATCATTGACATAAAATTTTGGTTTCGAAACCTATGCTAGAAATGAAATGGTGTGAAACATATTATATAATCGCCTTATAATGACACATTTCTGATTAATTAATATAAATATCGTGATAATTATAAAAATATTTCCAATCCAAAACATGAAAATTAATGAAAAAATGAGAAAATTAATTTATTGATATTGAGCATGAGATATTGATTGTATCAGTTATAAATAGAAATATTTCTATTAATTTATTGATTATTTGGGTTTTAATTAATATAATTAATTTTTTCAATTAAATCATTAACTTGAATTGATTGATTACGCAATATAAAATTTATCAATTGATTGTGGGATCTCATTAATTTATTGATTAATTTTGATTTAAATACAAATAATATCTTGGATAATATCGCCATCCAACTTCAACATACCACAAACATTCAAATACTCGTTAAAAATCAAATATATATACATGGGTTGCAAAATATTTTTAGTAATATATTAATGTAGTTTTAATTAACTGTAGTGTATTTGTATGGTGAACGAACGGACAGGTCACTGCAGTAATGAAGGACATACTGTAGCAACAAATTTTTTATTAATTGTTTTCATTATATTTTTATTATTTTACTATTTCCAATCAATCCATGGGGGTAAATGCTCCCCTTGGCCTTCCCTGTGGGTGTCCATATATATATATATATATATATATATATATATATATATATATATATATATATATATATATATATATATATATATATATGTGTGTGTGTGTGTGTGTGTGTGTATATATATATACATGTGTGTCTTTACATTCTTTAAGTTATTCTCCAGTTCTATTTTTCGGTTGCCATATTAATATGTAGCTCATTTTTAAAGGATATCTAATATTTTATCATCATTTATTATAATATTCTTTTATATCCATATATTATCGCCAATATATACTTTCCAAATAGTTCGTAATTCATTTTTATACGATACATTTTATTGATTAATTTCAATTTATACGTTAATCCTTTCTTTTTCTTTATTTTTCAATTCTACGTTTTGCTTCATATTATTATATGACTGTCATTCTTTATATACATTTTGCTGTGCACAACTCCAGTTGGACTGAATCTTATTACACTGCAATTTCGAATTCAATAATCCCGATGGATGTTTAAAGTATTTTATCGTTTTTTATGCAAATTTGAACTGTATATCTTATAGTGCTAAATTGTCCTTCATTCATTCCATTAACCGAATTGCACACGTACTTCAATGCACTATTTGAATTCAACGAATATTCATTAAGTTCTTAGTTGGCCCTTAGCACTGGTACCTTATTTCACTGAAATTTGGACTGAAATTCGGTGTTAAACAGGAAATTAAATACAACTAAGATTTTATTGAAAATTACAATATTTTGATTTTAAAAACCAGTATTTTGTTGGTATTCTTGAAATACAAACTTTGAGAACAGTACGAAGCTTTTCCAGCGCCTGGAAAAAGTTCTTTGATTGCAAATGATTAATTTAGATTCGAATAATTTTTCTGTGTCATAGTGTATAAATGTCGGTGTTTCATACTTTAAAATTCAATTATCCTTTAAAACTGTAATGCCGTTCCTTCGTCATGTTTTTATTCTGTATTTAGTGAAATATATTTACTGAACGGATCCATTTTTACCAATATATTTTTCCAGCGAATTGAGGGTTTTAAAGCTTTATAGAAATCAATAAAAAAGTGTCAAATAAATTCAGATGTTGTTTAACTATAGTTTCTTTTCTCTTTGTGTTTCTTACAACCTTGATTTTTTATTTTTTTTCAATTTTTGACTCCCGTATTCCCTTGTAACAGCCCAAAGCAAAATTTCTAAAATCCCATTTCCCGCTTGCGTAACGTAACAATATTTCCCTGGAACTTTCATAACGTTTTAATAATAATAATAACGTTTTAAGTAATAAATAGAAATACATTATTTATTTATATTTTTATTATTTTTCAATATTTCTATTTTTTTATCATTTTAAAAAGAAGTTCTAATACATTTTCATGATTTAACTGTTGGATGATTTGCTTTTTGTTTGTCATAAATGTTAATACTTTAAAAATTTCCTGTGAGGTCATCCATATTTCGAAAAAATTTGTTCTCAGTTACGAAACAAAATTTGTACTCCCTCCCCCAAAACCATTACGGAATTTTCGAACGTTCCCGAAACATAATCCTCAATTTGCTTTATACTTGTATAGCATAGCGTATGATAACTGTGCTTTATAAGTTGTCTACTTTTTCCTTGGTATCTATATGTCATTCTTGTTCGTTATATCAACATTGTTGTAAATTTTAAACTTTGTTTTTTCTCATTTAATATATTTTCTTTTATTCCATGAATTTTTAAAAAATTGTTTGATTGATTGAATGATTATCTCCTAATATCAAAGATAGTACTCGCTTTTTAAATCATTATTTCTAAGGTTTTTCATATCGTTAACATTATGTCAATGGTACTATATAGAGCTGCTAATTCGAGTTAATTTGGGCACTTGGAAATAAATTGAGAAGCTCAAAACTCGATCTTTTTGTTTGAAATATTCGAGTTATAAATATTATATAAATATGTACATTGAAGTTGTTACCGTATGTATATTCAGAATGTTCAATTGATAGATCCGAGTGACTTGCAGTTAAGTTTCAGCGGGGAAATGAGGATATTAGGTCCAGAACGCACTGAGTAGTTGTATTATAAGAAAATTGAATTTGGTAATCCTTTCATTCACCTCAACAGCTGAAGGTAGCTAATAATATTGTATAGAATACTTCTAAATCGTTTTTAGCTGTTTTAAAACGAAATTTCTTGCTGTTAGTAAAATTGGCTTAATTAGAATTTATCATTTAAAATTTAATTTTTTTCTGATGAAAATATTTATTGAAATGACAAAAACCGAAATAGTAACTATAATATTCCTTACAGCCAATAGATCCGCTCTCCGTGGCGAAATCTTCATTATCTCAACAGCTTGTCCAACCGCAGATTCCATCAAACGTTGTAATTACTAACTCAAATATGATCAACGTCAACAGTGGAAGGATATCAACCAATTCGTAAGTTTTTTCGAAATTCTTAATAATCCAGTTTTTAAATATATTTGCTTAAAAATATCTTTAATCACTATTGAGAAAATTATCTTTTCACGAAAACAAGAGAAAAAAAAGAAACTATTATTAGACCAAATGTAACATTTTCGGAATTCTCCGGTGATTTGTATATAATAGCTTCGAATTTCTCTGGCAAACTATGTCGATATCTTTTCAAATTCTTCATTTCATTTTTTAATTTGCAAGTCTTTTTAAATATTAATAATAATAATAATAATTCAAATAAATTGTTTGCTGTGAAATATTTAAGTGAAGTTTTTTCGACCTAAAATAAGTCCTGTTCATTAAACACGAAATTTTACTAATTCTTTCTCAAATTTAATATTTGTTTTTGTTTGTTTTTACTTGGAAAAATATCAAGTGGAAAATAAGAAAAAAATGAAAGCTTCAATTAGAGAGGAAGAGAGAGAAAGATAATAAAGAACCTATAAAAATATTTTGATTAACAAATTTCTTAAAAATTAAAGAATTTGCGAAAACAAAATTTTTTGTAAAATATCAAATTTTTCTTAAAAACCAAATTTGCAATTAATATCTAATCAAAAGTCAAATATTAGTTTGAAAAGTTTTCAAATTATTCAATACTTGATATTTTCTGAAGGTTGAAGAGGATTATTTAGTGAATAATTTTCATTTTTTTATTAAAAACCTTGCAACAAAGGCTTTTTACATATTTTATTAGCAAACGATTAGTTTAATAAATTGAATACCATTTAATAAAGACAGGGTCGGAAATTTGTTTTACAAGGAAATATATAAATTTTTAATCTAGCCGTAATGGAAATAAATGAAATATTTAAAAAAAAAGATTATAAATGATAGTTTTATTTACCGTGCTTGTAAAAAAAGTTTCATATATTTTGGTTGGACGGTATTTATGAAAGAAATTTCAATTTGACTTTTAATATATCACATAATAATTATTATATATATATATATATATATATATATATATATATATATATATATATATATATATATATATATATATATATATATATATATATATATATATATATATATATATATATATATATATATTTGTTAGGAATTGCCAATAATGAGAGAGTGGTGGTGACAACTGATGCGGAAATGCAATGTTTCAGCTCACATTTCTCACATAATAATTATTATATTTCAGCATCTCTATGAAGCCCGAAATCTGTGTTAATCAAAATAGTGGACAGCAGTCTCTGATGCTCCCTCCATATCCTATGGATTCTTGTAATTGTTAGTTTTATTTTGTACATTTTCTGCCGGCATTTGCCAGGCTAATAATAGATTGAATTTTAATTATGCTTTGAATTTGATCATAGATTTGAAATTATTAATATTTTATTATTATTTATTTGTTTTAATTGTTATTGTAAAAGTATTAATTTATATATTTATGATTTGTTTTAATAACCGGTCAGTCAAATGGCCTGTTATTTTTTGAGTGACACGATTTAAAATTTGGACTATGAAAAAAATAATTGAGTACATAGAAATTGGACAAACGAAAGCAATTAGCATGATGGCTGCTGGCGTCATTATCAGAGATCCACTCAACACATGATTGCTGATGCTTGTGCTGGCGGAGGGGTCAAACATGAGAAATTGATTAAAAATTTTATTGCCACAACGGCCTACTCATCAATAACAATAAACACCATGACAATAGGATATTTTTAACATAAATCCCACTATTAGGAAATCGCTACATTTTATCACACTTCCGAAAATCAGAAATTGAGGATTGCTTCTATTTTGCAATTTTTTTATGTTTTATGTTTGTTAATGTCTGTATTTCTGTTTTTAGAGGCATTTCTCTTAAAATATTTGCAAATTTTATTTTTCGTATTCTCAGAATTCACATAAAACCTTTGCATATTTACAGTGAACACTATAATATATACTTGTATTGTTGATTTTATTGTTACACTATTTGTACTATTTGTCACATGAACTAATTGGCATTTTTCTATTACGGACCGAGAGACGTGTCTAATGGTAGTGATCTATGGAATGTTTATTCATTATTTTGTACTTTTTAAAAATATTTTAAACTTTTTAAATCTATAATACTTAAAATGAATGCAAAAGGGGTGTTTCTATAATCTGCGGTTCATTTGATGTAATTTATTTTTAAAAAAATGTAAAATATTTCTAAAAGCCAACTTCATAAAGTGGTGATCGATTACGTAATTCAACAACAAATTTGTTTTAGTAATTTTTATGATTCTTTGGTAATTCAATCACAGTGATTTTAGTAGTATCATTTGGTTTCATATAGCTACACATAGCTCGGTTTTGTAGGAGTAAAATGAATGTTTCAAGATCCATAAATATTTTGTTTCCTATAGTTTTCGTTTTGAGAGAATTACCGGCAAGACCTCACTTGTAGTCCTTCATATGTAATGTGAAGAATAGTGCGTTCGTGTCTGTGAGTAAATTATTCTTCCCATTTTATATTGAACTGAGATTACTCAAGCAGTTTGTCAGAACATGATATTGCATTGCCATTCATTTTCAAAATATTTTCCCCATCTACTTCTAATTTCCCCTACCTTTTGTAGTTATCGATAGTAGATTTATCAGTTTCATAGAGTTAAAACTTCGGTGTTAAGAGTGATGTGCATAATGAATTCAAGTTCCAAGCGTCACCTTTGAAAATCTGGCCACCATTTAACTAATATTAAAAATATACTATAACAAAATCTGTATAAACCGTATAGGGATTTTCAGTTTTAAAATTTTGTCAATAGACTTCAGAAACTATTGAAAAGTAAGTCAAATAGTATCAATAATAAAATAAGTTTTTATATTATTAAGCACATGGGATTACACAATTACTGATTAATTTATAAATTTGATTATTTTATATTAGAAATTTGTTTAATGACCAATGTAATTTTGGTTTGTCAAAATATAGTATTCATTTATTAAATAAATATTTTAATATTTAAAATAAATTCAAAAATTGGTTTCAAAACTTATGTACGTATTTTTTTAATATTGATATATGTGCGGCCCGCGGAAGATTCAACATTATTTTTATGGTTCGAAGTCCCAAAAAGGTTAAACAGGCCTGATTTATTTCTTTATTTATTTATAATAATAATTATTATTAGTGTTGTTATTATTATTATTAAGAGTCCACGTAATGTTGAGAGCCAATTGATTATAAAAATTATATTGATTATTGACCGATTTATCACATTTCTGCGACAATATTTTATCGAGTTTCCTCCATCAGCAGCAGTAATCGAAATCTCTTGAAATTCAAACCAATAAAATCCATTTCATCTCAGATCAACTGAGATTGTTGTTGGAATTAAAAATAAATTTATTTCCTGGAAATCCCGATCATAAACTGGCTATAATTAAATTGATATGGAAATGTGTAAATTATTATCCTCAATTTCCATCTAATATTTGAGATTATCTTGATTAATTCATTCATCTAGCTACATTGTGGCCGTCACCATTTTAATATTGTTGTTTTCCATTTTATGACTGTACTAGAAATTAGTCTCCCCACTACCGCCTTAATGGAATATTGGGTTCAGAGATCGGGATTATGAAATCAATTTCACTAATACTTGATGATTGCACTGCTGTTCGTCCCATCATTTTATTTTTAGTAGTAATACGCATTTTAATTTTTATCATCTTTCCAAGCTTGCGTATAAATTGGCAATTTTTTTTGATGACATGCTGGATTAATGGTGATTATTATTATTATTATTATTATTATTATTATTATTATTATTATTATTATTATTATTATTATTATTATTATTATTATTATTATTATTATTATTATATATTATTATTATTATTATTATTATTATTATTATTATTATTATTATTATTATTATTATTACTATTATTATTAATATTATTATTATTATTATTATTTTCGACTATAAAATCTTTTTCAATATATTGTAAACATAGATGATGTTGTTTGAATATTTGCATTCTTTTGCTTTTCTTGTTCTTTCCAAATATTAATATTCAAATAATTAAAACGGAAAAATATTTAGAGAATTTAATTTCTAAAATATACAATGTCCTTACTTTAAAGTTATTTTAGTATAATAATTTCTTTTGATTTGCATCTCTGATTTCTTTTCATTTTAAATTGATAATAAATTTATTAAAAACTTGACTATGAATCAATAAAGATATCGATGTTTTTTTTATATTTTTATCGATTCACAGTCAATTTTTTAATAAATATAATGCCAATTAAAGTTATTGAATTAAAAAGAGAGTTTGAAGACTATATTGAATATTTTGAACTTATATATTGAACTTACGACCGCCAAGTTTATATTACATATGATCAGTAATATATCGATGTTTGTTGATACTCACGAATTTCTCTTTTTAATTCAATTGATAAAAAAATTGGAAGAAATAAAAGTTCTTATAATAATTAAAGTTATATTTTTAAAGTATGAATATGCAAATGTTTGATTCGCCAAAGTCAAATTTGTAGCATTTAATATAAATACGGGATTATTAGAAAAGAGAAAAGAAACCCCATTTAATCTGCAATTCTTTACTTCTTATTTCTTCTATGAACAATACCATATTTTATGTTATCTTTAGAAATAAATTTAAATTGGTTTCAATAAGAAAAAATTACGAAACTGGTTAAATTATTAAGACTTCTCAATGTAAAGAGATAGGTTTTTTATTTTAAATGAAAATGCTATATTTTATCTAAAATTATTATTGGTATATATGCCATTCGGACACTAAAATTTCAATAATTCGAATTATAAATTTGACTTTCACGGTGTTTCGATATTTACTCCACATTTAATAAATTAATGTTGAATTCTACTTATGACTAGCTTTGATGAGCAGCTCTCAAGTCTCTCCGATGGCGAGTGTCGGCAAAATCACTCAGTATAGTTCCACGCCATCTTCTCAGTACCAGTCAGGTTTACCTACTCAGCATTCATCTCAAACAATGCAGCCAACGAACAACTTATTCCCAAACGGAGCTCCAATCAGACGAACTGTGAACGCTCAACAAAACTTACGACCGCCAAGTTTATATTACATATGATTTAAATGAATGTCAATAATGGGTTTTTATAAAAAGGTATTATTTCTGAAGAGGAAGCGAAAAAGGTTAAAGAAGAAGTTAAAAGGCTTAAAGAAAAATATTTTAAAAAGTTAACGATTATTCTTGAAAATCCGAAAAATGTCTCAGATGATGAAATAAAAGTTTGGACAGTTCTCAAAACTCTACTGGAAAATCCGGATTCCATACAGAAGCCTCTATCAATGAGGCACATTAGTAAAATTGAACAGGTGAATTAAATTAAATTTAATATTTTTCTTTATGAATTAAAATTTAAAATCAAATACAGCCGATTTTTTTAATGTGCGATAAATTCAGAAACTGCAGGAACCCTAAAAATTTAGTACAGGTAAACCAGAAATAAAAGGTTCCTCACTTTTATAAGTGACCAGTTGAATTTCATTTCTAATTTGTTTTAATTTTCTATATATATTTATAAGGTTTAATAATTAGGTATTTTAAAATATGTTTTTCCTTGCTTTAGTTTTGATAAAGCTAAACATAAATAGTGAAATATTGCAAAGTTTTTAGTGAATGTACGGTCAAAGCTAGAATTATTCAAATTAGGTTTTCAAGATTGTGGTCCAATAGAAGATGCTTCTAAATCTTGAAGGCTTTCGAAAATCAATGAGAATTTATTATGAGTAATGTTACAAAATTTTCATTCACACATTACCTCAAAGTTTAAACCAGGAATGTCCAAATTTAAGATATTCTGGTAGTTTTGGGCCCAGTTAAATATTTAAGTTTGCAATTCGGCCCATTAAATTAAAAGGTTGGAAATCCCTGATTTAAACCAATGTTTTAAATTTTATGAAAGGTTTAGAATTTGTCTCAAGGCTTTGCATTAGGGTAGTATCACATGAATTCGGTGGAAAAAATTTAGTCGATTGAGTTTCTATATGTTCTAGAAACTAGAGTCGTAATAAAAAGAAAACGTTTTTGAAGGATACACAACATGAGATGTAAAATACATACTGTACATATTGTGAAGAAGTCCTATATCTTGCCGAAACAAAGTGCATCATTCGATCTCACAAACTGTTATGTTATCAATAGGTTATGTTGTATTGCTGGTAATTAATTGCTCCTAAAATCAGGCAAGATCGGTAACCCCAATTGTTATTGTAAAGAGTAACAATTGGAAAAGTGAAATTAGAAGGTAAAATTACATTCTATTCAACAGAATATACGTTATGTATCTTCATGATCACTAACTGTGCAGGAAATTATTCAGAAACTAAAATATTTTTTTCACATCGCATCATCAAACTGTCATTTATTCCATTCGCCGCTGGACTTTTTTATGACCCAAATAACTGCATTAACTCTCTATGAAATTTTAAAGAAGTTGAATTTAAAATGTTATGAAAGAGTGGGTTATTTGCGCCTCACTTTCTTTNCTCCGGTTCAAACAAATTTGTGAAACCCGAACCGATCCCGAACCCATTCAAAAACCGGGTTCAGGTTCAATAAAAAAAACATTTTTTTAATTTTTTTTAATTTTTTTTGAGAAATTTTTTATTCCTGAATAACAAAAAAAATGAAAAAATGTATTTTTTTCTAAGAAACATTTTTCTTATTTTTTGTTTGTTTCTCAGAACATGAATGTTCCGTAAATCGTGCGTGAATGAACATGAACAAATTTACATTTGGTTTTGTTACAAACTTTTGTATTGATTACATCGTCGCGATTTATGTATATTATTTTTATCATTTTCATCTAGTGTTCATCAAATCTAGATTGTTGTTATAGTGATTGTATTATTTTCTCCATTTTCAAATTAAATTTAAAAATCAGAAAGAAAAATTATTCCAATTTCAACAGTCCAAAGAAATTTGTAGCCTGATTATTATACTATTATTTAAAAAGTGTGTAATATTTAAAAAAGTGTGATGCTAAATAAATTAATTAATTGAAAATAAATATTAAAAAATTAAAAATACTGTATTACAGAAAAAACTTGGATAAAACATTAAGGTAACTATAACTAACTACAACTTATGTATGCATTTGTTTTATTCCAGCGCGCTTTTTTAATTAATTTTTTTTAACTTGCGAATATATTTCTTCGAATATATGTTTGTGGGAACTTTTTTAACATAAATTTAGGTGCTTAAATTTTTGTAGTAATTAATTAAAAAATTTTCCATTTACGGTTTTTATTTTTAATTATAAATTATATTAAAAAAAAATTTTTGTCCTTCAGATGTCAGCAAACCATGTAAAAAAATTTTTCGAATATGAGTCTATCAAAGACCAGTCAATATGTACAAAATGCTCTTTTCTATGAAAGGTAAACATACTGCAAATCTGGGTCGCCATATCAAACGGAAACATCCTGATGAATATCGAAATATAACTGAAGAGTCTACATCACAAACACCAAAAAGTTTAAACTTCAGGATACAAATTCAGTTTCCATTGAAAATTATTTCAATTTGATTAAAATTAATATGTCATCAAAATATTTCACTGATGCCTGCATAAATAATTAGTTACCGTTAATGGGCGCCCGTTTACTATTTTCAAAGATTCTGGCATGCGTGATATAATAGAACCGATAATAAATCATTAAAACTGGCTGTAAATTCTGAAATATTAAGGATTTAGTAAATAATAAGGCTATTGAAATGAAAAATTTGATTAAAGGCGAGTTGAAAAAAAAATTAATATCTGTAAAAAATTGATTCAGCATCCCGGCTTGGTAGAAGCGTAATTGGCATAAATATTCAGTTCATTAACAATGGAAAAATTAATTTGAGAACTTTAGCCATGCATAAGGTTGACGATCGTCAAACAGCTAATTACATAAAAAATGTGATAATTGAAGTAATCCAATCTTACGATATACAATTAAGCCAAGTTTATTCAGTTACTTCAGATAATGGTAGAAACATGCTTAAAGCAGCTGAGCTGTTAAGAGATGAGTTTCAAGAAGTTTCTGACCTTGAAGAAGTAGAAGATGAAGATGAGGAATTAATAGTTGAGAATGAAGAAGAAGGTCTGGAAATGTTGTCTAATTTATATGGTAATATTATTCATTTTAGGTGCGTAGCCCCATACTGCTCAATTAGCAGTTTATGACACTACTAGTAACTCTTCAGTAAAAAAAAAGATTGCCACATGCAGAGATATTTCCAAAAAGTTGAGGACACCTAATAGAGCTTCATTAGCTAAAAAGTTGGGCTTAAAGAAAGCTATGTTGGATTGTCCAACTCGGTGGAATTCCACCTTCGATATGCTCAAACGCTTGTTGGATTATAAAACTTTTTGTTTAGATGTAGTAGATCCTGATCTAAGCATGAATGAAAATATGTGGCAATTTATTTCAGATTTTGTTGAAATTTTAGAGCCAGTTAAAAAGTTAACTTTGCAGTTACAAAATGAGCAGATGAATTTAGGAGATTTTTATGGGCTGTGGTTGAAGTTTAAATTAGATTTACAAAAAATCACGAATAAAAAATTAGGTGCAGATTTATATTCAAATATTATTAAACGAGAAAAATCATTTATAGATAATGAACTTTTAAACGCCGCCATATATTTAGATCCTAGATTCAAATTGATGCTTAATGATGATAATACAACCAAAGCTCAAAATCACATTTTATCCACAATAAGAAAATTAAAAGATTTACATCTGGAAACTGAAAATAAAGCACGAACTAGCGAAACAACTATCACTTCCAATTTAATCTCTAGTTCCTCAGATGAAGAAGCAGACATGCTGGAAGAAATGCTAAAGAACAAAGAAAAAAATTCTATATCAGCTGCAGCATCAATGCCGAAAAATTTTAACAAATCCAATGCTTGTATGGCTTTCAAAACCGAAATCGATATTTATGAAAGCTATCCCAGACTTCCTAAAGACAAAAATATTTTAGAATTCTGGGAGCAAAAAAAATGGAAACACCATTACTTTATGAAGCTGCTCAGATTGTATTTGCTGTTCCTGCTACACAAGTCAGCGTCGAGAGGGCATTTTCTGCGCTGAAACTAATTTTAGCTCCACAAAGAATACATTTAAGTGTTGATTCTTTAAGAAACATTTTATTTGTTAGACTTAATGAAAATTTTTTCCAAAAATAAATTAAATAATATTATATAATACTTTAATACTGATATATATTTCTATATATTCAAAATAAAATATTAATTAAAAATTTCGCTTTTTTTAATTTGAACCTGAACCCAAACCCGAACCGAACCCGAACCCATTAAATTTTATTCCATTGAACCCGAACCCGAACCCATAATTTTCGGGGTTCGAAACACTGGATTGTATATATAATTAATTATCACAATATATGATTATTAAATATTATATTTTATGGTCCAGCATTTGTTGAAAGCGGAACAGCACTTGTTGCAAAAATGTTCAAACCAAACAACGAATATCCATTTAGAAAAACTCCACCCAAATACATCACAAACTGTTGCTCAAAATCAGTGTCGAACGAGTAAGATATTTTGTTCAATTCTATTGTTATATTTCATTTTATTCTATTAATTTTTATTTCATATTTACTTTCTGTCAAAAAATTTGACGGATCTGCGTCGTTATAGCGGCCAATGAAATGGATGAAATATATGAAAATGGATAAATAATAAAATCAAAAAAATAAGATGTGCTTAGCTACATTTTATTCACAAAAAAAATCATTGAGTTTTAGAATACTACATCAATAATTCGGTTATAAATTAATGATTATTTGATTTCAAAGGGTTTTTCGGTATCTCTAACAGCACTCTTCATTGGATGATGAAGTTTATCAATGAAGCAATTGAATAAATTTGTAATGTAAATCAATTTAAAAATAAATAAAATATCGTCAGTAAAATGTTTCGTCTCCTTTACTATTGACGTTTTTACAATTTCCTTAATTTTCATTTATCCTATAAACCAGCGGTTCTTAGGGATTTTTGGTCACGACCCAAAATCATAAAATATTTCTCCAAAAGACTCAAAAAAAATTTTTTTTAATTAAAAATTTAATATTATTTTTTATTATTAAAAAGATCTTCAAACTTTGGCACTATTTTCGTCAGAGCACATCTAATGTCGATTTCAGGATCTAGTCTGTTCCTGTATTTCGTTTTAATTGCACATAAAGCCTAAAACCCGGATTCACACATGTAAGTTGTCGAAAAGGGGAGTATAATGTTTAATGCTTCTTTGGCGACTAAATGATTTTCATTTCTTAATTTTATCCAGAAAGAAGTAAGTGAATAATTATTTTTTTGAAAATAATAACGAAAAAAAATTTTCTTCAAACTGATTTATACTCAAATATTTTTCGTCTAAATCTTTAACATTAAAATCAAAAGGCATTCGTACCCAATTATACTTGAATATATCTTCTTCGGGAAAATATTTTTTAAAATTAGTCGAAAGATGTTCCAAATGGTCAATAAAAATAGTTCGTAAACCTAGAAGTTCTAATTCAAGTTCGCTTGAAATGTAAAAATTTTTCAAAGAATATTAAATTTGCCTCAATTTGTCAAAATGCTCAGCGACCCAAAAGTGGGTCGCGACCCACGTTTAAGAACCTTTGCTGTAGACTATCAGTTGATCTAAACTAACTTGACACGAAGGTTTGGAACTGTCTTTTTTAAATAGGCAGTACCGGAAATTTGTTTTAAATATAAAATAATATATAGATTGAACTAAAAATTAAGTACAGAATTTATTTTAAATTTCAATAGATTATATTAGGTGTATGAAAACTTATAAAGGATTTAAATTGTAAAGAAAAGATATACTGACCAGAAAAGTATGCATAACGTATCACCTATTCTCCTTTAGGTCAAATAAATGATTGTGATATTTTTATCTTTCTTTTCGTTAGGTAAATTTTAAGCTTTTTTGTCTTCTTTAATTAGTCCACAGACTATAAGTGATAATAATTTTGCTTAATCCTTTTTTGATTCAAAGAACACTGGTCTGGTATTTTTTATTTTCTTGTCAATGAATTAAGTTTCAAACGTGGTTAGATGGCCTTTGAAGTACGATTTCAGCTGAAATTCCTTATTTTGTCAGCTATCGTGATTGACAGCTTTCATCCCATGTTGATTATCTGGAAGATTTATTAAAACTCTAATAATCTCAGCAACTATTGTCGTCAATATTGATGACGCTTAATAATAACATTAACGACCTCTAGTAAGATGAGGTCGATTTTTAAGCTTCAGTAGCAACTGCCAATAATCATAAAACTTGTATATTCAATTTTATTTTTTGAATATCAATCAATGTGACTAAGAAATGGCATCATGCATTGGTATTCCAATAATCCAAAACTAAAATTTGGACTTTATATTTTCTTTAAATTTTATCTCTTTTTAAACCTAAATTGACTTCCATTTACAAGCACTGTGGTTGATTTTGTTGTCGTTGTGTTGAATAGGAAAACAAAAAATTTAAATTTAAATTAAAAATTACTGACTACCATAATGAAAATTTTAATATTTTTATTTTCAGATTTCAACCGTTATTATTCATTTCATGACTTTCTTTCGCTTTTTTAGCCGTTCAAAAACCAATAGTAAATTACGATGATAAATCCATGAAAAAATCGGTGTACCCTTTGTCGAATAGCTCAAATGAGAATGCTGATTTGAACAATGGTTCAATAAATTCCAGTTCGCTTGATATCGCTTTCGATGATGTCTGTCGGAAATTGATTAACACTGACTACAAAGTTGTGAAAAGAGTTCAGGAAAATCTCATTGATTTCGTAATTTTTAAATTTTAAAAGCCATTTATTTTCATGATTCAGTTCAAATCAAGGCAGCCACAGTATCGACATTTTCTGCCGAAACGAGTGTTTATTGATCCGGTTATTGATTATTATTTATATATATGTTATAAGAACTTTTTTCAAATTTTACCACTGATTTTTCAATTGACATTGTATTCATTAAAAAGCTTTACTATGAATCACTAAATATATCAATGTTTTTATGATATTCATGAATTTTCGGAACTGCCTTTTTCAAGTGAATAAATAATTGAATAAATAAATAATAGCTAAATAAATAAAGATTTAATTAAATATTAAAATAATGTATGTTGTGGATTGATATGGTATGTGAAATCCTTATCCTTACCTTACTCTACATTGAATAAAATTCCTCCTGGCGATTTGTTTAATATTGCAAACTGATTAAATTTTTTAAATTTAAAAAATGTTTGTCTTTAATTATTGATGCTATAAATCAAGAGTGTTTAACCTGTGGCCCTCGCATGGTATAACAAATATAAATCATTCCAATGTTGATGTTGTGTTTCACCATTTTTCTAATCCTAATGCAAGATTATAATGTTATATACAATGTATTTTTCATTTTTCATAATGCAACTTCTATACGACCCTCCTGTCTTCAAAAAATTTACCACGTGTCCCAGATGCTGCAAAAGGTTAAACACCCATGGAATGAATACTAAAAGTATTATTATAATTGTTTATTTGAGATACGTTTCTTAAGAAGACATATCGGGGAATTTTTTTATGTTATAAAAAATTTCAAGGAAAAAGAAATAGAGAGAAAATATTTGAAATTACTAATGGATTTTTTGAAACAAATGACCTTTCTTGGACACACTGTGTCACGATTTTCACTGATGGTATATATACAGGTAGTTATAAAGGACTAAAGGCTTAATAATGAAAATTGTCCCACATATAGTAATAAGCCATTGCAAGCTCTTGTTGCAAAATGCATTGATGAAGAATTGCACAAGATATTACAGGATGTTTTTATTAATTACATTAAAAACAGCAGCCTAAACAGTCAATACTCTGTAATGAGATGGGTTCTGTGTATGAGACATTACTACTACATGCCAAAGTCAGATGTATCTCACGCGGCAGAATACTGCGACAGTTTTTGGTAGAAAAGAAACATATTAGCAAGTTATTTCATTAATGGAGATTGGCTCGAAAAATTCAGTTACATTTAACTATTTAAATTTGAGTGTACGGGAGTGTACGAGCATTTTAAAATCGAGCAGTAAAATTGAAGATTTTAAAAATAAGCTGATACTTTGGCAAAGAGAATTGAACAAAAGAGTTCCTGTGTTTTCCACAATTTCCCAAAGAAAATTATATAGATTTTTTGTTATTTTAAAACATAATTTCTCGTTATATGATAACATGGTGATATTTGCAAACAAACAAACTTTCAATTTTCAATAGATAGATAGATAGATAGATAGATAGAGAAAGAAATATAGAGATATATATTTGATAATAATATGTATATGATATCTAAGCAAGTAATATTAATCATATATTTACACGTAGAGACTAAATCCCATTTTCTGATTTTGAATTCATTTTATATAGTATCAAAAATGTGTATTGTTATTTTATTGATATGATAAAATTTTCTATGAATAAGATTGTTTCAACTTGAAAATTTGGTTGAAAAAAACTCAATTTGGAGTTTTTATAATCCCAGCTAATTTCTTATGTCGGTTAATAAAATTATTATAAAATGAATGCATTTTCTTTTTTTATTATAAGAACATTTTTCAATTTTCATCTCTGGTTTCTTTTCAATTGACATCGTATTTATTAAAAAAAATTTACTATGAATCTGTAAAATTTTAAGATTTTGTTTTTTTTTGATATTCACGATTTTTCGGCACAGCCTTTTATTTTTTTTATTTTTAATTAAATAAATGAAAGAAAAATATATTGTTTTAACTTATTGAAAATGTTTGGTTTGACAATGATAAAACAATCTATAAAATGTAAACAAAACTGAAAATTTCTTCTATGTAAATTAGGGGTATTCATTTAGACACCTTTGGTATCTAGTGTATTCTAGTGTATCCGGTGGATAGAAAACTATAATAAAATAAGTCTAATAATTACGCTTGACATTTCATGCAGCATTTTCCAGAAATTCATAGAATTGCGAATAAATATGATGTCCCTGTAATTCTGGTGAGAAACATAAAAATATTTTTGATCATATCATATCCGAAATTTGCGCAATGCATTTATAATATTAAATCTCTTCGGTTCCATTATATTCTTTGAGAAAACTTTAAATTCAATAATTAAAGAGATTTTATTACTGAGAAATGATTAAAATAATTCTTAATTGTTTTTTGTAAATACTGAAATCTTTCACATATTTCCTAATGATGCTTGATATTTTGCTCATATTATATTTGTGCACTCCTCAATGACTCATAACAACTCTCCCAATAAATTTAGCTTGGAAATGTATAATAGGGAAATATTCTAGGACTGTAACAATCATGTGAGAAATCAAGTTATGAAAACATATTTCCAATCACCTGTGGCAATGTTTCAAGTGTCCTTTCTATGCGCATGACAACGTCAGGACTATTGACCTTAAACGTTTCAAATGAAAAATCCTAGATATTAGAATATTTTGTTTATTTTCTCATTTTTTTTATTTTTAGCAAGCGAAAATTGACAGGTAAGAAAATTTATATAGGTGCCTAAGAACGAAGTTGTGCTTTTGTTTAAGATGGATATATCAAACATCTTTAGTCTGAATTATACAAATATAAATCCCGTGTTAAAACTTTTGAGTATTTTACAAAAACGGGATCAAATTTTCTTTAGAAATGTATTATTTTTCATAAATCTTAAC
>CAUHTR010007967.1:0-10000 GCA_959609185.1 Schmidtea polychroa
AAAAAATTGATAAAATTATACTATGCTAACACACAAACTTACCTGTGTGCAAGAATTTAATGTTCCGATTGTTAAAAGTTTATTATAGGAATTGAGAAAGTGACAGAAAAATAATTTTACATACAAACACGCGCACCCATAATATAAATACACGCAATTTAATATAGCTTTTTATCTCCCGAAAGTAGAAAGTCATTACATATTGTTAACATATTTTTAATTATTAAATTCGCATGGTGCAAAAAATTTTGGAATTTCAATTCGGACAACTCTACTTTGAGTTTTCGATTAAAAGGACAAAACATCGTACGACCTATTTATAAAATAGTTTTGAAGTTACTTTTTTCTTTAGATTTTTAGATATTTCTCTGGAAAAAAATTCGAAAATCGTAATTTTTATAATTTTGTATAAAAAAATAATATTTCATAGAATTACATAAATACAAAATTCGCCATATAAATTAACTGGATAAAGAACATACAAAAACTTAAAAAAACTACTCCGCTTCTTTCTTAAATGTCTTAAAAAAATAAATGTTTTTGGTGATTTCTTTATTTATTCATAGTTAAAAAATGATTGCCACTACCTGTATCGTAAAAAAACTTATCGTAATATGGGAATTATATCGTGAAAATTCTGTATCGTAAGAAGCAATATTAATTAATATCGTAATTAAAAAACAAAATAATATCCTGCAATCCCATTAAATGAGTATACTAATGATCCAATAAATTTTTCATTTGTAATGAATTTAATATTATTTTATTAATTATTAATTATTAATTATTAATCATTCAACATGGAGTTTAAAATCATTGAGGTGAGAGGAAAAATACAAATGCAAAGCCGGTGCCAAGATTTGCCTATACTCCGAGTTTATCCGACAAGATATTTTGTCCCCTAAGGGTATTGCTAGCAAGGGTACTGCTCACATTCACATTTCATATAAAAAATTATATTTTTCTATTTTTCTATCTCTATTTTATAATATACAGATTAAACCTGGATTACGATATAGGTCCATTTTCAATTTTGCAATATTGTTTCCATTTTTAACTTTTACGATATTGGTCCATTTCTATCTTTACGATATAGGTAAGAAGTCATATTACATACAGGTACGGTCCCCCAAAAAATATTAATCTAACTTACATTTATCGAATAATTCTAAATAATTCATAGTCATAAAAATCCTAAAAAAACCTGAAAATTATTAAAATAATTTATATCAAATATTGACTACAAGTAACATTTAAAAGCTTGAATAATGATCTCATAATTTTATAAAATCAAAATTCAAACCTTAAAGTTACTAATTTAAAAAACTTACTTGTAAAATTGAATAAATGAAATGAAGTAAATAACTTCATATTCTCATAAATGTGAGCCATCGACTGGTGAACACACCAACGTGTATTATAGAGACTTTTAACATGTGGAATTAGGTGTATTTAATAGGCTGATATTAAACACAAGCTGATATTTATCATTAAAAGTTATCAGTACATCACCTGATTTTTCAAGGATTTTATATCACAAAAAAACCCAACAAGGAAAATTATTATGATAAATACAAATATAACGTTAAAATGAATTATATAAATAGAAATTAACTTTAGATGTCAAGCCAGAAAACAGATAGTGGATGACACGGCAAATGTCAATTCAGCCCTCCTGCTATTAATAAATACGTTCATTTTGCTGATGGGCATCAAGCCGATGAAATGCACGCAAATAATTGAGACAGAAGACAGGTTAAACTCTTATTCACAATGAATTATTAAAAATTTTTTTTTAATTTATCTTTTTTTTCTTCAACTGCTATTTAAATTCAGAAATTGAAAAACCGAATGAAGTGCTGGACAAGTATCGGTTATTAACCCAGAAAATTAGCTTGTCTTCCAGTAAATGAAACCCATTGTTCCAGAAAAAAGGAATGTGAAGACCTTGAAGGATTAAGAACGTCAGATATTTACGCAACGAAAATTTGCCATTAAGATTTGAATATCCCGTTCGATTGCTGCTTGTGTTGTATATGAGTTATGATCTGAATCATTTAAGACTGCGTCACGGGCTACGGAAACAAAGAAAAGCATTTGTTGTATCAGACGACAATGCAGAATATGGCAAATACAACCGAATGTCCACCACATGCCACCGTTTACAGAAGACAAGATCACGGATTTTCTAAGTACTTATATTTATTCGTTGGCACATTTCAATTTCAATTTTTATTTAACTTTGTCAGTAATATTGCTTTTTAGAATGAGATATGAAAGTATATTATGATTCAGCCAAGAATGGCCACGCTTGATCACGTACAGCAGCGATGATACAATGGGAAAGGGGTTGAAATGAATGTAAACACGAAATAATTTACATGTTTTTCTTCAGTTCATTCACTTGGTCGTTTTTTTAAACTATTCTGACATTTAGCGAGTAACAACGTATTGCAAGTTACCAGCGTGTTTTAGATACTTAGATAGTAAGTTGATGTCAATAGTTGACAAGTTTCCAACAAAGTCTCGCTCCATGTCACGTGTTTGATGTCAACAGAACTCGCCTGACCTTAATCCAATTGAAGGCTAGACTATGTGAGAATAGATTATCACCAAATTAATTAAGAGATGGTTACGAGGCCAGCAAATATCAGAAAACTTATTAGCCCAAAACGTGTATTTTAAAGCTCTCTTTGTTTTTTTGGATTAGTTTCACTCAATTGAGGTGTAACTTTATTGTTCAAATAGTTGGGTGTTTTCTTGATGATTATTTAGAAACTTTTCAAAGGAAAATTGGAAAATAAAATGTAAATCAGTGTATATTTATGAAATTGAAGGAAAGAGAATGGCGGTCACAGTATAGAGTAATGCAAAGAAAGATATGATAAAACAGAACTATAAAAGGGTACAATCGGACCCGAAATGGAAAAATGCGCAAATCTGAGGAAGTGGAATAAAGTGAAATGTTATCGAAATTGAAGCTGGAAAACGGGAGAGGGGTAGATTAGGGATTGTTATCATTTATTGAGAATTGTAAATTTGCCATAAACTAATATACGTTGGGATTTTGTGTTTATTAATTTTGGGAAGCGTGGACTCAATGTAACCAACGTTCGACGATTTAGTATCATAAAATCGAAAATATTAATTTGTTAATTAGTTTCTATCTATCTAATAATGAAACCGGTACTTCCGTGTTATCTTACCCCAAAAATTAAATTAAAAAGAACACATATAATTATTATATTTATTTTCTAAATCACAGTTACAAACTCAGCAAATGTTTGTAAAGAGTTTGTAAATGGTCATCCAGGTGGCCAGAAACCACAATGTCGTTGAGAATAGGGTCGAACACATCGGCACTGTTGCTTAGAACACGTTTGCGCCACATAAACTACATATCAATAATCACATAAAATCACAGATAGCCTTAATAAATTCATGTTCAATAATGTTCAATAACGGTCATCAATAATGTATTCTCTCATTTTTATATTGTTATTTTAATTGTATTTTATAATTTAATTTTTGGGGGTAACATGAAAGTACCCTGAAACCTGTAATCCCATATTAATTTTTAATTAATATATCTTTCATCCAAATAATTGATTTTTGATTTTAATTAATTTTACTCTTAATTCTATTTTATTGAGTTTGGCCTGCTTTACAATGACTGCCCTTATTAATGCGACCCTGAAATATGAAATATATCTGTTTCATCAATTACTATCTGCTCCTGACCCCCCTCAAATTTTTTGACTATTACTCTGACAATGAATCTTAATAAACAACGCTAACAATTATATCATTATTCAGAGATACGGCAGATACGGCCCCCCGAAAGATCATTCCTTCAATATATGATCAAGATTATGAAAATACAAAAATCAAGATGAATTTATTGTATGCAATTTGATTATAATTAGCCTGTTGTCAATAAATAGCTGTTATAATTTCAATTTCAATTAAAAAAAAAAAATATTGAAATTTTCAAATATTTTATCTTTCTCGACCACCGATTTTATTTTCTTTTTCATTTTCTTTATTTTCATCTCTATTATAGACTGACGCAAATATTGATATGCTGCCCAATCGCATATGAAAATAAAGGAATTTAATGGTAAACATTTAAGGGGTTTCCCATTATATAAATACCGGCAAACCCATCTATATTATTGGTTGTCATTATAGGAAAATAAATGGATTTGCTTGTCACGGAGTTCCTATCTGACTCTCAGAGTTCTGGAGTAATGACAGAAATCTCACAATATATTGACATTTATTGATATCGTAGCCGCAATGCCATTTGAATCGATAAAATATTCCAATCAAACATTTCCAGATATCAATGAAAAATATAACTGATTAGAACCGAAAAAATATATAAATCATTTCATATTCATTTATTTATTTATTTTACTCTGTGGCGTTTAAAACCTTTATGACATTAAACAACTAGTAGAACCAAAAATAATAAAATAAAAATACAGTTCAAAGGGGTCAGAAAAGGAGTCTCACCTATCAAAAGGGTCATCACCTAATCAAAAGGAGTCATAAACAACATGGCGAATTGAAGAAACAGGTTAATTTGCTCAAAATATAAATATTTGAAATACCGATCAACCAATAATAAATATAATGAATGAAATGAAAACAATTGATAAAACGGCCATTAAATGCGTAAACGGATTGTTTAAAGAATTTCAATCCCAACATGGCACTATAAAATGTAACTGACAATGACGGCCGAGGACTAATATGATACATGAGTTTGCAATAGGCCACACAATTAAAAGAACAAACCAACCAAGTACTTTTGGCTTTTGGACAAAGGTGGAGCATTTATAAGGCGAGCTGACATGCCTAAGCTCTTTGATGCAAACCAATCTGCAACGACAACTAAGATCTCCTACATCACCACCATGAAAATATTTTTGTGCTAATAAATGTGTTTGATTTATATTTTAACAAATAAATCTAAACAAATTAAACAATGGAGTGCATTAATTGATGTGGATGATGTCGAGGAACCGTAGCGCTGAGCTTCGCGTGATGAATTCGGTTTATCTATTCAGTAACATGCGCCTCACAGGCAATCATATGCAGCTTTCAACCGCCATGAAATCTAGGAACTGACACAAAAAGATACACTAACAATCCAAGCTAAAATTCTATAATATAGTTCAAGGGAATGTAGCAATTTCAAGTCTTGGTCACTCAAATATATTTATTAAATTATTGGTTCAACATTTTTAGATCTTGATATTTAATAAGTGAACTAGAGGATCCAGATGTTTAATTTTGCTAATAATTAAAATGTGTTTCTAAATGTTTGAGCAAATAAATATAAATTTATTTATTTTAATTATTGTAATTTTGGATAAAAAACAATTAAATAATTAAAATTTGTTTCTAAATGTTGAGTAAAATAAATATAAATTTATTTCCGAATATATTTTTAATAAAAATATTTTTGCCTTTGTTAACAAAACCGTTTACATTTGTTTAAATATTGAGATTTTTCAATTTAAAATATACTTTTTTAATAATTAATTGATAATAATTAATAATTATTTATTTTTGTTAAATTATTAAATGCTTTTGCTTTTAAATGTTTCACTTTCAGGATAAGGAAAAACTGCTTCGAGATATTTCATCAACAGCTAAATAGTTCAAATGAATATTTGAAAGATTTACAGCTGCAAATGCAGTCCTTAATATTCCAGGATGATACTGCTGAGAGATTAACCATATTAAGTATTAAAAATCTTGCAATTGAAAATCTAAATCCTAAGCATATTAGGAAATTGTCGATGAAATTGAAAGCCAGACTTTGAAATTCCAAAAATGAATGTCGAGCTGAATTATGTACAGAATTGTTACATCGAAGGGATGATGCCAGCAATATAACGGCAAAAGATGAAGAAATAATCTCTGCTTTACCTCGATATAAAAGATATCATAAAAAGTTGTCTATTTTCTGTGAAACTGGTGTAAATAGTTTTATCAAATTGCGATCTGTTTATGAGGGGAGGATAGTTGGGGATTGTGGCGATGTGAATGAGAATTGGGATTGTTAATTGCAGGCGGAATGCACTGAGAGCGGGTGATAATTCATTGCACAGCATCAAGCAGCCGCCACCGCTCGATTTACCTGCGCTGCTAAGCAGCCGTGACAAATTCCCCCAGCTTGCATCGAGCATCGTATCCCAGAGCGGCGGCTACTCAACAGTTGTGATAGTGAAGGTCGATGAGGTGCTCAATGGGCTGCTGCTATTCGATGGCGCTGATCTCGCTCTCATCCTCATCAAAGGCCCCACGGAGAATTTCGGTGAGCAGAGCAGCTGCGGCCCTGAATCCGTTATCGATTGCAGGAATAAAATCGATTATTTCACTCGCAGCAAGCTGAAATTGTTCCGGGAAATCACAAACGAGGCCGTCGCGTTCCTGTCGCATTTGAAATCGAATTGTTGCGGCACCGGCACGCGGAACGAGCAATGGGTGAAGCTATTTGAATGGCTACGGAGCTTTGCAGCGCTGCATATCCAGCCGTGCTTTGTATGCCATCGCATCCTCGGCAAGAATCATTTGCCGCCAATTCGACGCGATTTCTCTGATTTCAGCCGAGTTCTTCACGATTACTGCTGATGAATAAATTGATTTGTTCTCTTCATTCCCTCTGTTTGTGTGTATTTATGCAATGTTTGTGTGTATTTTATGCCGTGTTTGTGTGTATTTATGCCATGTTTGTGTGTATTTATGGCTTGTTTGTGTGTATTTATGGCTTGTTTTGTGTGTATTTATGGCTTGTTTGTGTGTATTTATGGCTTGTTTTGTGTGTATTTATGGCTTGTTTGTGTGTATTTATGGTTGGTTTGTGTGTATTTAAGCCATGTTTGTGTGTATTCATGGCTTCTTTGTGTGTATTTATGGCTTGTTTGTGTGTATTTATGGCTGTGTTTGTGTATTTATGGCTTGTTTGTGTGTTTTTTATGGCTTGTTTGTGTGTATTTTATGCCTTGTTTATGTGTATTTATGCCTTGTTTATGTGTATTTATGGCTTGTTTGTGTGTATTTATGGCTTGTGTGTGTATTTATGCCATGTTTGTGTGTATTCATGGCTTCTTTGTGTGTATTTATGGCTTGTTTGTGTGTATTTATGCTGTGTTTGTGTATTTATGGCTTGTTTGTGTGTTTTTATGGCTTGTTTGTGTGTATTTATGCCTTGTTTATGTGTATTTATGCCTTGTTTATGTGTATTTATGGCTTGTTTGTGTGTATTTATGGCTTGTGTGTGTATTTATGGCTTCTTTGTGTGTATTTATGCATTGTTTGTCTGTATTTATGCCTTGTTTGTGTGTATTTATGCCTTGTTTGTGTGTATTTGTTCCTTGTTTGTGTGAATTCATGCCTTTTTTGTGTGTATTTGAGCCTTGTTTGTGAATTTATGCCTTGTTTGCATGTATTCGTGGCTTGTTTGTGTGTATTTATGGCTGCTTGTGTGTACTTATGCCTTGTTTGTGTGTATTAATTGTGGGATTGTGTGTATTTAGGGTTGTTTTGTGTTAAAATTAAATATAAAGATTATTAAATATAAAGATCTAAAAATGGTTGAACCAATAATTTGCAATTGCTACATTCCCTTGAACTATATTATAGAATTTAGCTTGGTATTGTTTAGTGTTTCTTTTTGTGTCAGTTCCTAGATTTCATGGCGGTTGAAAGCTGCATATTGATTGCCTGTGAGGCGCATGTTACTGAATAGATAAACCGAATTCATCACGCGAAGCTCAGCGCTACGGTTCCCTCGACATCATCCACATCAATTAATGCACTCCATTGTTTAATTTGTTTTAGATTTATTTGTTAAAATATTAAATCAAACACATTTATTAGCACAAAAATATTTTCATGGTGGTGATGTAGAAGATCTTTTAGTTGTCGTTGCAGATTGGTTTGCATCAAAGAGCTTAGGCATGTCAGCTCGCCTTATAAATGCTCCACCTTTGTCCAAAAGCCCAAAGTACTTGGTTGGTTTTGTTCTTTTAATTGTGTGGCCTATTGCAAACTCATGTATCATATTAGTCCTCGGCCGTCATTGTCAGTTACATTATAGTGCCATGTTGGAATTGAAATTCTTTAAACAATCCGTTTACGCATTTAATGGCCGTTTTATCCAATTGTTTTCATTTCATTCATTAATGCTTTATTATTGGTTTGATCGGTATTTTCAAATATTTATATTTTGAGCAAATTAACCTGTTTTCTTCAATTCGCCATGTTGTTTATGACTCCTTTTGATAGGTGATGGCTCCTTTTGATAGGTGATGGCTCCTTTGATAGATGATGGCTCCTTTTGATAGGTGATGACTCCTTTAGATAGGTGATGGCTCTGTTGGGCTGGAACCGAGAATCGAGAGCTTGTTTTAATGAATCAAAAATACATAACATAAAAATCGCACCAAGTTAAATTAAAACACCAATCAATACAAATTAAAGTACATTAACACATTGATGATAAATAAGACCCGGGTGATAAAATAAATGAACGAAAATAAAGGTCGCAATCACTAACACAATTAGGAGAAACATCACATTCGGAATAGCTAACAACTAAGAAATAAAATAATAATAAATAAAATAATGGGTAATAAATTAATTAATAATATGAAAAATTTTTAAATAAATAAATTTAAAATTTAAAATAAATTATCTAGTAAACTGGTAAAATAATAAAAAGTAGAATAGAAGTAGTAAAATTAGATAAACCATAAAATTTATAAAACTAAATTGGTTTAATGAAAACTAAAAATAAAACCAACAAAATTATTTAAATTATAAAACTTATAAAACAAATTGTTTAAATTAATGAAACTAAAAGTAAAATTAACTGAACTTATTTAAATTATAAAACTTGTAAAACTAAATTAAAATTAGCAAAAAACTATTTAAATTATAGAATTTATAAAAATAAATCTTAAAAGTTAATAAAAATTAGAATTTTGATTAATTAAATTAAGTATATTAAAAAATAATAATTGCACACATTCATGCATGCATGCAAAAATAAATCAGAATTGCCTCGCATTCTAATTGGATATAACAGCAGAGAATGCGTAGGCGTATAATTCAATCAGTATAAATACTGAGTGAATTTCATTTAAAAAACGGTCTCGCTCAACTGGTTATACAACAATTCATTTACTGGCAATGAACATATGCTCTCAATTTTCGATTCCATGCCATCGCGGTGAGGTAAATTTGATTTTTGTTTTGTGTAATAAAATTTTGTTAGGTCTAATGTTATTTTAAATGGAAGTTAATTTTAGTTAATGTTATTTAGTTGTTATTTAGCTGATGTTATTTTAAATTAAAGTTAATTTTAGTTAATGTTATTTAGTTAATTTATTTTGTTATTTAGCTAATGTTATTTTAAATTAAAGTTAATTTTAGTTAATGTTATTTAGTTGTTATTTAGCTAATGTTATTTTAAATTAAAGTTAATTTTAGTTAATGTTATTTAGTTAATTTATTTTGTTATTTAGATAATGTTAGTTTTAAATTGAAGTTAATTGTTAATATTGGTATGGTATTATTCATTTTGTTGTTGTTAAGTCTACTGTTATACAATTTTAGGAATTAATAAAATTTTTAACGGAATTTGTTTTTAATTACTTTTAATGTTTGGCGTATGTTATTTTGTCCTTTTTGAATAATATTAGTTTAGGTTGGGTTTTCTTGATATTTATGTGTCGATGGTCTGGACTGGGGAAGGTTTGTGGACGGGCGGCACTACGTGCTGTTGGTCGGCAGATGTTTCACCAGTTGAGTCCATCGGGTAGGGAATGTAGATAGGGAATGAACGGTTAGAGGGGGTAAAATCAATTTGCGATAGTTTAGGGCCCTATTTAGAGTTAGAAAGTGTAGGACTTTTATTTTCATAGATATTATTGAGTTAGGAGAAATATTAGAATAGTTATGAACTGCTGTCGGTAGAGGA
>CAUHTR010007967.1:15000-22500 GCA_959609185.1 Schmidtea polychroa
ATTCATAATTCATAATTTTTAACGTTTTCATCATTTTCAACATTTTCAACATTTTAATCATTTTCAATATTTTCACGATTTTCAACATTTTCAGGAACATTTTCATAATTTTCAACGTTTTTATCATTTTCAACATTTTCATCATTTTCATGATTTTTAACATTTTCATAATTCTCACGATTTTCAATATTTTCATGATTATTTTCTTCAAAATTCTTATTTTATTTATAAAATATTATTATTATCATTTTCAAAATTATTTTCAAATTTCTTATTATTTATTTTCAAAGTATATTATTATTATTATTATTATTATTATTATTATTATTATTATTATTATTATTATTATTATTATTATTATTATTATTATTATTATTATTATTATATATACTCTGAGTTTATCCGACAAAATATTTTGTCCCCCTATGGGTACTGCTCACACTCAACAGGTTGCAAGGGTACTAGTCATGCTTATCATTATTGTTATACAATATGATGTTACTTAGACATTTGAAGGTTCAACCATGGTTACAATTTCTACATTTTGAAAACACTAATTTGATTTATGAATGGATAGCTAAAGCCGATTTGATTGAAAATAAGCTAACGAAAAAACTGAACGATGTTAAGAAAAGGTATCTAACTTGCTCAATTTGTAAAGAAAATCAAGTTTCGGTTTTGTATTTACCGTGCGGTCACGTAATTGTTTGTTCTAAGTGTCACGAGAAGAATGTTCACAATTGTCAAACCTGTTCAACACTGATTAATGAATATCATACTATATACATGTAAGTTCTCAATACAAATCAATACAATATCAAAGTCAAATGAATTATTACCATACATAATGACGGTACTATAATGTAGAAAATTTTCAAACATTGAATAATATGAAATCATCTTGGTAATTAAATATATTGGGCGCAACTACCAAATGTTGATGATATGATGAAGGGAATGGTATTTATAATATTATTTTTAGATTATTCAGAATGAAATATACCCATGAGTTCATCAAAATGGAAAAAGATCTTCGCAAGAACCATGAAGATGCTGGATGTATTGGTTATTATTTTTTCGGAAATAAATGTTTTAATTTGTTTTTATAAATTTATTGTTTTATTGTAATACTTTTTGATTAAAACATATTCATTTTGTTTTAATATTTGTATTAATTTTTTTATATAGTGTTATTTATATATATGGAAATTTACAATTATATATACAATTATATTTACAATTATTATAAATCATAATGACTAAATGATGCTGTTCTTCTGTCCATTGATTCTCCTCAGATATTACTGCCATAATCATCTTCGACAAAATGTAAAGATAATATTTCTAATGTCTTTGTTAATCATGCCCATTTATTGCTAAGTCTTTGTTAATTTTGCACTTGTATTGCAAATTTATTAGTCATACAATTATATTATTTTTTCATAATATTATTATTTTTAATTTTATTATTATGATTATTTAACAATACCATATAGCAAATTTTTAGGCAATTTAGTGAAAAGTACATGGTTATTTTAAATATATAGCAATTTCTTAAGTAAAATATTTCCAGATAAATTTAAAAATTTAGTTAGAAATCCATGGTTTTTGGCTGTACCATTTAATTAAAATATTCTTGGATTCATAACAAATTTTTTTATATAGTTGATAGTAATACCAATTATCTCAATTATTTAACTAGAAACATAACTGAATTCTTAGGTAATATAGTATTTTTTAGTTAATTTATAAATATTATCTGACATTTTGATGTATCAATGCAATATACAACAAATTAATCAATAAAAACCATAGCATATTGTAAGTTTTTATATATAGTCTGAATTTATCCGACAATATATTTTGTCCCCCTATGTGTATTTGTCGTAAGGGTACTGCTTACATTCAACATGTCGCAAGGGTACTGCTTACATTCAACATGTTGCAAGGGTATATTAATTAAAGCACATGTATATTAGTTAAAAATTCTTAGGTAATTTAGTGAGAAATGGATGATCATAGATATCAGAAATTCGTCAATATTTTGAATGTAACTTACCGAATTCTCATTTCGAGCGACTAATTTATTGGTTAACTTTGTCATGTTTAGTCATTTAAAATAATATTTAGCAAAAGGTAAGATATGAATATTTAGTATTTCATAGGTAATTTATTCATGTAATGTTCATTACAATAGTTAATATAACTTCGTGGGAAATGCATATTCATTAATAACAACATATATTCATTGATAATTTTGGTAGAAAGTCTTTATCATTTGGAGTAAATTTCTATCTTTGTTTGAGACAAAAGGAGTCATAATAGAAACATGATCATTTAGTTATCATTTAACCAATTAAGGTGCTTATTAGTTAGAAATATAGGGTTACAATTCTTGTCTAATTTATTGAGATGATCATTGGGTGTAATATATCTTTGTGAGAAATACATGCTTAACATTATTAAATAGGGATTTTGAGTAACCTTTTACCAAAACAGCGATATTTTGTGCGAATAATTTAAGAATATTGGTTAATTTTCTCTTTTTTAGTCAGTTAAAATAATTATTTAACAAAGGTAATTTAGTAAAATATCATTGAAAGATTTATCCATCCGATAACAATATTCCTTCAATAGATTTTACCCTTAATATTCAACCGATTTAATTTCTAGAAATCTAATTAAAATCATAAAATATTTTCAATAAAGATCAATTTTCTTTAGCTGTTGTCGATTTCCAACTTTTAAGTCAATATTTCTCAATATTTCCCCACAATGAATAAAATAACTTCTTAAATAAAATAATTTAATAACCTTTGATATCAATCCCAATTAATTCTAAAGATTTCAAATATTTCATTGTCAAAACCAAGTAAATTGATCATTAACCCTAAACGACTTAATAAAACAATGGATAATTAATAAAAATTGGTTCTAAAACATAAATTACTGTGCAATAACATTCATCACAACCTAATAAACCTCTAAAACGATATAATTTCACAGGAACTATTATTAATTCATAGCTAAATACTAACTATGTCCCTTTGATATTTTATCAATAAGAACATTGTCGATTTAAATAGAGATTTCAAACATTTCCACCTTAACCGATCCCTCACTAAATATTTCTACCCCTTTAAATACCCCCCTTTAAAAATCATATATTACCATCTTAACTAAACCTTCACTAAATCCAACCGACTTTAATATATCAATTCTCTTAAAATCCATAGAAAATTCTTCAAAATATGAATTTTATTTAATTGTTACAGACATCTTTCCATTGAAATAATTTAGTATCTAAATTCATATAGTAAGAGCTCGCTAAAAGATCAAAATTCACTAAAATCAATATTTTCTACAAATATTTCACCATATTTACCATCAAATACCTAACTAGAGATGAAATATATTGATCATAATTCTTCATCGATTCAGCCAATTATATAGCAATTATAACCGTGATATATCTTTCAAAATCACAAATTTCAGTATATTTTACAATAATTCTTACAAAAATTAAATAATAATCACTTGATTATTGTAAAAACTCTAATTATTAACCTAACTGTCATTAAAAATAATTTTTATTTAAAATTAAATTTAAAAACAAGTCAATAAAATATAGCAAATTATCCAGAAATTAATTAAATTTGTCTTAGAATTTAAATTAGATCTTAAATTTTCAATTATTCACAAAAAGGTTAGTAATAATGTTAGTAAAATCCCGCTAACTCTAAAAATTACCAATGAATTTCATGCTAAATAATAACCAAAAATTTGCCTAAATAAAAACATTAAAACACACCAGTACCTTTACGACCAGTACCCCTACGAGCAGTACCATTTGTGAACAGTACTCATAGAGGGAGAAAATATCTTGTCGGATAAACTCAGAGTATATATATATAATAAAACGAATTAACAATAACTCCATCAAATTAAATCAGCCAAATTAACACAAATTTTGATAAAAAATCTTATTCTAAAATGGTAAGAAGCGTAAAGTTGAAAGATAATTTTAATAACACTCGAGATAAATTAACAATATTATTCTCAGGTGGTAAGAATCTTCATTAAAGTGAGGAAATTATAAGAACTAACAATTGCTATAAAGTATTTAATCGAATTTGGTTTTGTTGTTTTATGTCTTTCGGTTATATTTGAGTAAGTTTTCGTGTGTCCCTTTTAACTTTGAATGCTAATTTTCATTGAAAAGAGTAATGTATCTTAAATTATCTTTTAGAATATTTGTTTTTGAAAATGAAATATTTAGTGTAAAATAGTAAATTTAATAATAAATTGCTAATATTAAAGGACTTAATCAAAATTTAAAATATGAATTTATCATAATTACTCAGTCAAATACCATTCACGGTTTCTTCTATAATAAAATAATCATTTGGGGATTAAATACTTTATTAAATAAAGGTTTATCATATTATTAAAATATTTTAATTCGTTAGTAACTCATATAATAGAAATAATATTATTTATATATCCTCATCACTTATAGCCGTCGATTCTCGATTTCCCACTAATTATTATCACTTATATCCTCCCGAAAAATATTTCTTTTAAAATTGTATTAAATATTTTTTTTTATTAAAGTGATCATTTTTATGAATTTTATGAAATAGTTTTAAATAAATACAATTAATATATATATATATATATATATATATATCCATGCCACTTCTCAGTATATTTTCATTGACCTTCTATAATCCAATAATGAATAATTCTAACGCTTATTTTAACCCTTTTGAATTTTATTTCTAATTTATCACAGAATAATAAATAATTTCCTCACTTTAATGAAGATTCTTACCACCTGAGAATAATATTGTTAATTTATCTCGAGTGTTATTAAAATTATCTTTCAACTTTACGCTTCTTACCATTTTAGAATAAGATTTTTTATCAAAATTTGTGTTAATTTGGCTGATTTAATTTGATGGAGTTATTGTTAATTCGTTTTATTATATATATATACTCTGAGTTTATCCGACAAGATATTTTCTCCCTCTATGGGTACTGTTCACAAATGGTACTGCTCGTAGGGGTACTGGTCGTAAAGGTACTGGTGTGTTTTAATGTTTTTATTTAGGCAAATTTTTGGTTATTATTTAGCATGAAATTCATTGGTAATTTTTAGAGTTAGCGGGATTTTACTAACATTATTACTAACCTTTTTGTGAATAATTGAAAATTTAAGATCTAATTTAAATTCTAAGACAAATTTAATTAATTTCTGGATAATTTGCTATATTTTATTGACTTGTTTTTAAATTTAATTTTAAATAAAAATTATTTTTAATGACAGTTAGGTTAATAATTAGAGTTTTTACAATAATCAAGTGATTATTATTTAATTTTTGTAAGAATTATTGTAAAATATACTGAAATTTGTGATTTTGAAAGATATATCACGGTTATAATTGCTATATAATTGGCTGAATCGATGAAGAATTATGATCAATATATTTCATCTCTAGTTAGGTATTTGATGGTAAATATGGTGAAATATTTGTAGAAAATATTGATTTTAGTGAATTTTGATCTTTTAGCGAGCTCTTACTATATGAATTTAGATACTAAATTATTTCAATGGAAAGATGTCTGTAACAATTAAATAAAATTCATATTTTGAAGAATTTTCTATGGATTTTAAGAGAATTGATATATTAAAGTCGGTTGGATTTAGTGAAGGTTTAGTTAAGATGGTAATATATGATTTTTAAAGGGGGGTATTTAAAGGGGTAGAAATATTTAGTGAGGGATCGGTTAAGGTGGAAATGTTTGAAATCTCTATTTAAATCGACAATGTTCTTATTGATAAAATATCAAAGGGACATAGTTAGTATTTAGCTATGAATTAATAATAGTTCCTGTGAAATTATATCGTTTTAGAGGTTTATTAGGTTGTGATGAATGTTATTGCACAGTAATTTATGTTTTAGAACCAATTTTTATTAATTATCCATTGTTTTATTAAGTCGTTTAGGGTTAATGATCAATTTACTTGGTTTTGACAATGAAATATTTGAAATCTTTAGAATTAATTGGGATTGATATCAAAGGTTATTAAATTATTTTATTTAAGAAGTTATTTTATTCATTGTGGGGAAATATTGAGAAATATTGACTTAAAAGTTGGAAATCGACAACAGCTAAAGAAAATTGATCTTTATTGAAAATATTTTATGATTTTAATTAGATTTCTAGAAATTAAATCGGTTGAATATTAAGGGTAAAATCTATTGAAGGAATATTGTTATCGGATGGATAAATCTTTCAATGATATTTTACTAAATTACCTTTGTTAAATATTATTTTAACTGACTAAAAAAGAGAAAATTAACCAATATTCTTAAATTATTCGCACAAAATATCGCTGTTTTGGTAAAAGGTTACTCAAAATCCCTATTTAATAATGTTAAGCATGTATTTCTCACAAAGATATATTACACCCAATGATCATCTCAATAAATTAGACAAGAATTGTAACCCTATATTTCTAACTAATAAGCACCTTAATTGGTTAAATGATAACTAAATGATCATGTTTCTATTATGACTCCTTTTGTCTCAAACAAAGATAGAAATTTACTCCAAATGATAAAGACTTTCTACCAAAATTATCAATGAATATATGTTGTTATTAATGAATATGCATTTCCCACGAAGTTATATTAACTATTGTAATGAACATTACATGAATAAATTACCTATGAAATACTAAATATTCATATCTTACCTTTTGCTAAATATTATTTTAAATGACTAAACATGACAAAGTTAACCAATAAATTAGTCGCTCGAAATGAGAATTCGGTAAGTTACATTCAAAATATTGACGAATTTCTGATATCTATGATCATCCATTTCTCACTAAATTACCTAAGAATTTTTAACTAATATACATGTGCTTTAATTAATATACCCTTGCAACATGTTGAATGTAAGCAGTACCCTTGCGACATGTTGAATGTAAGCAGTACCCTTACGACAAATACACATAGGGGGACAAAATATATTGTCGGATAAATTCAGACTATATATAAAAACTTACAATATGCTATGGTTTTTATTGATTAATTTGTTGTATATTGCATTGATACATCAAAATGTCAGATAATATTTATAAATTAACTAAAAAATACTATATTACCTAAGAATTCAGTTATGTTTCTAGTTAAATAATTGAGATAATTGGTATTACTATCAACTATATAAAAAAATTTGTTATGAATCCAAGAATATTTTAATTAAATGGTACAGCCAAAAACCATGGATTTCTAACTAAATTTTTAAATTTATCTGGAAATATTTTACTTAAGAAATTGCTATATATTTAAAATAACCATGTACTTTTCACTAAATTGCCTAAAAATTTGCTATATGGTATTGTTAAATAATCATAATAATAAAATTAAAAATAATAATATTATGAAAAAATAATATAATTGTATGACTAATAAATTTGCAATACAA
>CAUHTR010007967.1:27500-80000 GCA_959609185.1 Schmidtea polychroa
GAAAAATAATAATATATCCTTGAAAATAATAATATGACCTTGAAAAATAATAATATGACCTTGAAAATAATAATATGACCTTGAAAATAATAATATTTTGAAAAATAATAATATGACCTTGAAAATAAAAATATTTTGATAATAATAATATGACCTTGAAAATAATAATATTTTGAAAAATAATAATATATCCTTGAAAATAATAATATTTTGAAAAATAATAATATGACCTTGAAAATAATAATATGACCTTGAAAATAATAATATTTTGATAATAATAATATGACCTTGAAAATAATAATATTTTGAAAAATAATAATATATCCTTGAAAATAATAATATTTTGAAAAATAATAATATGACCTTGAAAATAATAATATTTTGAAAAAATAATAATATGACCTTGAAAATAATAATATGACCTTGAAAAATAATAATATGACCTTGAAAATAATGAAGTTATAATAATGTTATAATAATAATAATAATATTAATACCCTTGCGACATGTTGAATATGACCAGTACCCTTACGACAAATACACATAGGGGGACAGAATATTTTGTCGGATAAACTCGGACTATATAATAATAATAATAATAATAATAATAATAATAATAATAATATTGATTAAAACTTCGAAAATAATAATTTTGAAAATAACATCTTCCGCGTGGGCGTTAATATCTTTCCCAATAATAATGATAAATTAAATTATTACGTAATCGACAATTAAAACAAAAAATATTATATAATCAACGATTTAAACAAAATTAGATGTCTTTGTTACTAAAAAAATAGAACGACCTTGGCGAGTCATCGGATCAATGATCGGATCAAAAATGTTACTAAAAATATATTCAAAATGTTACTAAAAATAGATGTCTTTGTTACTGAAAATAGAACGACCTTGATGATTCAGCGACTGAGTCATGGTGGGGGGGGGTACTGTGCTAGCGGAGTCCTGTTCTAGCGGTGCCCAATCCATCTACTTAGTTTTAGTAATAGAGCTCACCTGCTCATTGTTTTTTCGCCTTTGTGTACAGTACCAACATGGTCGTCACCATGGGTACACAAATGGTTTAAATTGCAATAGTCATGGAGGTGCTTAGGAAAGAGTCGAGTGAATATCTAAATTACCCCTGACGTATTTAAAATATAAAATGACACACCCCTAAGTAACCAACAGCTCCTTTTGATAGGTGATGACTCTTTTTGATAGGTGATGGCTCCTTTTGATATGTGTTTGTGCGTGCATTTGCTCTGTATTGATGGTGTTTGTGTGTATTTATGACGTGCTTGTGTGTATAATATAATATTTATGGTGTCTTATATTTTTTTAAATAAATAATAAATCTAGTTTACACTAAATTGAAAATAAAATAAATAATGGCTTATATTTGCGTGATTTGTAAAAACATATTGAATAAGTCCAAAAGAGCGAATAACAATTTTATTCTCCTCCAAAGGGGCACGTGGATCAGTTTTGAATAATAACCGTTTGTCCATTTCCATATCATAAGATAATGCCATCATTGAACAACCTAACGGTCGCCTCTCAGCCGATTGGGAAAAGAGCTTATTAATATCCGCAATAGAACGAAATATTATATCACAAGGCATTTCATGTCCAATTTTAGATTTAAATCGAGCTGCTTCCATTTGTGCACGATAAACTTGAGATCGACAATCAGGGATCATACCAATCATAACACCTCCAGTACTTTCAGTAATGTTAAACAATCTTGTAGCTGAACGCTTCTCAATAATTTTATCGGGAACTGTTCTTTTTGCATATCTATCAATTTCATTAAGCCAATTTTTAACATTGTTAAACGAATCTTGATCGGTAACATCAAACACAACAATAATTCCATGAGCTCCTCTGTAATAAGACGAGGTTATAGTTCTAAATCTTGCTTGATCTGCTGTATCCCATATTCGCAATTTCATTGTATCACAAAAAACTTCCCACTTCCAGAATTCTATCGATTCAAAAAATCCACCCATATAAACAAGAAACCAAATCAAATAATTTCTACCAAATTTAATAAGTTCTACAAAACATTTCATAATAAAAATCACAAGAAACCAATAAATTACCTACTTCTCGCGTCTGTGTGCGCACACCAACAAGAATCGGTCTAACCAAACCGCGCACACAGACGCGATAGAAAAGAAGCATGCAACAAACTGCCAGTCAGAGGTCGAAACATATTATTCTTCAAACTGATTTACATTTCAACTTATATTATAGAAGCTGTATCTAAATGAATTAGATGGGTTTATTCCATGCAAACAGGTGTGTTCACCTAAGCATTCCATATATTGGTTTAAATGTAAATAAAAGTCTATGGATTGCGCTAATGTGGTAGTTTTATACTTTTGAAGCTCTTATATATTGTCATTAAGGCCCTTATTAACCGCATTTTGATATGGCTGTGAGTATTTTATCCGTGAAATTCTAGTAGATTTGTTCATTAGACCATATCTATCCAAGAATCGAATCTCCCCGAAAGGCGATACAAAAGCAACATTGAAATCAACCAGAATAATATCAAAACAAAAAAGAAATGAGAAAAAAGAAATATTTGCATCCTGATCAAATTAGCAATATTTAATAATCCCAAAGGAATCCTTCGAAAAGTTTCCCAAACAACTCTAAATAATCTAATTGAGATCTTATTAATAATTTGGACATCAATTAAGTAATTAAAATGCTGGCGATTCTAATTTCCCCTCAAAGATCTCAAGGCGAGATACCCAATAATTAAATTCTTCAAACATTTAAAATATTTAATTTCCACTGAAACTTATAATTTCCAAATATATTTTTTTTGTTTAAATGAAGGCCTAAAATCGAAAATAATTATTCAACAAGGCTAGAAGCAATGAAGGTTACAAGATCTTTGATACGTCGAATATTCATTCTCCTAAAATGCTTCTTGATGATCAACCCATCATTAAACTCCCAACAGTCAGAAACTGTAAAATAATTCCTCGCGGACAAGCGAAAAAGCTGAAAGTCAGTTTTATAGGGTTTGTACCCAAAATTTGTCTTATTAAATGTCATTGTGAACTCACAATACATTATCCTAATAATAAATATAAAATAAATATTTTCTACTATTTAAATAAATTTTCATTGGTCAATAAACATTAGAAAATATAATTAATAAAATATTAATAATTATTTAATATTATAAGAACTTTTTTCAATTTTCACCTCTGATTTCTTTTCAACTGAGATTGTATTTATTAAAAGAATTGACTATCAATGTCGATATCGATGTTTTTTGTTGTTGATATCTTTATTGATTCATAGTCAATTTATTTTAATAAATACAATAATATTATAAATATAAAATAAATTTATTTATGATTATTATTACTATATAAAATTTTATTTAATTATAATATTGTTGGTTTAATAAAATTGTTTCAGTAGGACAATAATTTGTAATATAACATTATTTATTTATATAGAATTCATTATTTATTGACGTGATGGGAAAATGTTTCTTTATAATTAATACGAATTTGATCAGAGAGAATAATCCAACAATCATGTTTAATACAATCTCAAATTTGCTTTCATCCCAATTTACCATTGGAGATAATTTCATCAATTTTCCCCGTTATCTAATTACTAAGCAACGAAAATCTTAAAGCCGAAAAATAAAAAAAAAATTTCCTATCTCAGGCCTATCAAGTTCAAGGATTTTTTAAAACCAATTAAATTGATTAATGTATTATAATTAATTAATTAATTAATTAATATTTCTTAAATAACATTACATAGGAACTCCCCATCAACTCATATCCGTTTCCCCGGAAAATATTAATTTTAATTTTAATTATTTTAAATTACTTTTTATGATGTCATTTTCTTTTTCTAAATTTTTATAAAATTTCTCAACCAGAAAAAAAGATGGGAAAAATATAATTATTTAATATTGTTGATTTTTTTCCAATAAAAATGACTTGTATATATTTACAAAACCTAATTCAAATTCATTCATCCATGACGAAGTCTGAGAAGTTTTCATGGAAGTCAAACAAATTTATATTTATTTTTCATTAATAAATATTCTATAAAATGTTTTCGTACTTACTGCCTAATAGGAAATGTCCGAATGCTCCCCAGGATATTTTATACGGAAAGCCCCTAAACCGACCCCAACAACATCGTATGAAACTTGTAAATTAATCTGGGCAAAGTGTTACTAAGGAGGAATTGTTGAACTGATTCAACATTTGCATTGGGATAAACCAACAAATGAAATATATTAGATAAACAAAACTTAACATGAAAATATATCGAATGAGAAAGAATATATAATAAATTCAATGCATTAATTAAAAAAAAAAAAAATTTCAGAGAAAAACAAATTGAAATTTTATTTTGTTTATAAATTCAACAGAATTGTTTGAACTTACTGCAAATGGGGAGAATGAAATATTTGTAAATAATTCGATCCGCAATTGGGTTTAGGATTTCACGATTCCTCGAGAGGTGAAATGTGACATCCCTAGCGTCAATACGTACACCAATTCATCCAGATTTCATTTCTGGGAAATATTTTTTAGATTTCCATTTAATTAATATTAAAATTTCATTAGCAATTATCCATTGAATGGGGTTATTTGTTTGAATTTCCCTCGCAAATAGTCAAATGGCGATGATCAGATCATTGAAACAATGTCCGCATAATTACGGATGGTGAGGGAGACAATAACAAAAATAAAAAATAAATAAATTTAATATTTAATTCCAATTTGTTTAAATAAATTTATAATGCTAATTGAAAACTGATGTTGGTTATTACTTCAATGCCTCGGCTCTGTTTCAGTGGGCAGCCAACCGTGAAATTTCACAGCTCAATGAGACATTTTTAAAATATTTACAATACTATCTTGCCCACAGTCGGGATACCGAATATCCTTTTTGACTCTGAAAAATTGAATAAACCTAAATAATTTTAAGAATTTTGACCAATCAGATGCGTTTTAATAATTATAATTCGGCTTTTATCAAGTCAAGAAGAAATGGCTATTAAAACAATCAAAACTTTCTTTTAAAAAATAAATAAGTTAGAAAGAGTGAAATATATTTGTATATATCTTACATGTATCAGGATTGCCAACTTTCCAAAATCTCAGGATTAGAAGGCTAAAAGAAGATTTTTTTGATATAGAATAGGACGAGATGACAAAACTATTAAATGAGGATAATTCTCACGAGGCGAAGACGGTTGGCAACGCTGACATTCACACACGAGTAAGAGTTTCGTCCGAAAACTGACTATATTAAAAGATAATCGCCACAAAAGGTAAGCATAGACCAAAACTTGCGTAAAACCGACAGTGTCCAAGATTGCCAAAAAGACTTATTGAGGGTCACCGGACAACTAAAGGTGACACAATTATCGTATTTCTAATGATACACACAATTATGCAATAATATATATTTTTGGAGCCGCAAAAGGGAAAATTAGAAAATATCTCGACAGCTGTCAAAGATAACTCGGTCGCAGGGAAAACTGGAAAATCATGTTGGAGAAAAAAATGGTACTATAAAATGGAACTAAAAATGGAACTATAGAGAAAACAATTTAGAGAGAATTAAGAGAACACATGAGAGAACAGTTTAGCGAACAGTTTGGAGGGACAATTGAGAGAACAATTTGGAAGAATAAAATTTGAATAAAATTGAAGCGGAGAAATTAAAGAGAAAACAGAAATAAAGAGAATCAGCAAGAGTTTATTCAGTTGATAATAGAGTAAAGTTCGGCGAGTAAATCCAAATCAAAATCAGAAAACAACCAGTTAAAGTTACCAATTATTACACTCCTCAGTTGTGAGAGATTTGTCAAATCAAGGTTATACGCGCGTGCTATTCCTCACCATTCTGTTGTAATAAATACTGTATAATCGATAGTTAGCTTGTTGAGCCAATTGTGTCATTGTGAAAACATTTGTGATATTCAATAAAGTTTCCAGTGTTAATTTTTATTTGTGGGTCAATCAAAGACACGCTTGGAGTCAGAGTAAGAATTCTAATTTTATCACCAACCCAACAACCCAGCGATATGAAAGTCGAATGGTCGAATAATAGTGAGGAAATAACGCAATATTGTGACTGTGCAACTCCTAAAAGTTGAATTAAAGTGTCAAGGACTATTTTATAGTCAAAAACTTTTCATTAAATACATTATTCGCAGCAAAAGGCTTAAATTATCACTTTATTGTTTAAAAAAATAAATGCTGCTACCAAGAAATCATCACTCTATAAATAATAATTATAATAATAATAATAATAATAATAATAATAATAATAATAATAATAATAATAATAATAATAATAATAATAATAATAATAATAATAATAATGCCATGTTAAGATATAACTTTTTTTATAAAAAAAAACTAAATCAAGTTCTAAATTTATTAATTATCACATGTACAGTTTTCATCTTAGCAATTTCCTTTCATTATATTTTCAATAACATGATCAATACAATTAGGTAATTCATTACATTCATGATCATCTTCTTGTTTAGGTTCATTTTCAGATTCATCAATTGTAGAGTTCTCAATATACGGCATATTTTCTTCATTAATTTCAGCGTCTGAATAAAGCTATTTTAATGTTTCTGAACCCGTCATGAACTCTCTAATTTTTACATTAGATATTTCCTCTAATTTATCAATAAAAAGTTGATTATATATGCCAAATAAAAATTAATAAAGATTTGAATATTCATATTTTACCTTTCCTGACGTAGTTGACAAAATTTAAACAAAAAAATGATATTTTTATATTTTAACTTGATGTAACATTATTTAAAAACGGACCGAGGGCTAAAATTTGTCTTTGAATTTTTAATTTTAATTTACAAACTACCACACTAGTCCCTTTGGGGTAGCGACGGGCGGGCTGGCGGGCTGGCTGGCGGGCGGCTGGCTATTTTAATCTTTGTATTTTTAAAAAAATATATATATATATATATATATCAACATGTTCTGTGTGTGTGTGTGCGATTCCAAAGATTTGATGTTCAAAAAATAAAGTGCTTAGAAATTGTTTTAAGCATTTTTGGAATTTGGGAAATTTTTGGATTGGGGAATTTTGATTAAAATCTTTGTATATCTAATAAAAGAAGAATTTACTGTTTATTTCCAATAATTGAAATATTTTCTATATTAAATATCCATACATTTTACATGTAAACTTTATTTCTATAATAAAGTGGTGTGACCTACAAGTATTTTTGACCTATATAAAAACTTAGAAACAATTCCTAAACAAATCAATAAGTCGACCTACATATTTATTTCTTATGCTGTTGTTCACTATGCGTTCAAGAATACGATTTTATTCTATAATAAAAGTTTGTCTTAGTTTCACAATATATAGAAGATGTTATATTATGGCGTGACCTAAATTTTAATTCAACTTTTCAATTCAATCGCGTAAGAAGGATTCATTTTATTTACTATTGCTGACCTATTCTGACATTTTGTCTTGATCACAACAAATACATAAATCAGTTCTGTGATATGGGCAATGTTTATAAGCTTGTCAACTGCATGTTGATCTCTACAGAACTGGCAATTGGGTAATGGGACATTGTGATCAGTTGGGACTTCTCTACTAGATTATCCAATTTGATCCTACACTCAAACTCATCCATCACAGCTTTTGATCGAGACCTCGACGTATCGACTCTTTGTCGAAAGAATTTCAATTTTATAAGCCACGGAAACATTCTCTTGAGATCTGATATGAATAAGGTAGAGGTAATCGAGTACAAAAAGAAATGCATTAAATGATTTGTCTGCTGTAACATGGTGAACATATTCGATATGATCTCACAGGTCACCTCTGCATCTGTACAATGCTCATCTGGTATAAGGAAATATATCCCAATCGGCATTGTGAAGAGAAAATGTGCAATAGCCATTAAAAGAACGGTCCAGAATATCCTTCCAATGCTTGACTGCCTTGACCTGTTGAATCTCGAGTGTGCTCGGTGTAATTTGATGAGTATCAGTGAGTTAAGTATAAAAATAAAAAGCAATGGCACGAGAGAATATAAAGCGAAGTCAATATAGGGCCACGCTCTGTGGAATTTGGAGGCGAGAGGATTCGTGGCGATACAATAATCCCGGGTGCTCGATACCTTCACTGTGAGAATGAAATGGGAATTTATTCCTATCAAACAGCAGACAGTGAGAATAAACGCTAGACTTCCATTTCGTAACCGGCAAATCCGTTTGGCATCGACGGGGACAAAAACGCAAACGCTGCGTTCAATACAAAGGAGAACGATTAACCAGACGGATAAATCGCTGAAAAAAGTAAAAATCATTAACGGAAATTTACAGTCTAATATCGTTCTGATATCGAAACCTTCCATGAGACTCTTCAACCAATGCCTCATACATCCATGGACAAGTACGTAAGTATCCGTACCACACATTAATGCTAGGAACAAACAAGTTGATCCAGGACTTGTTCGAATACGTTTGATCCAGATCATCATTGACAGAAAGTTTCCTGAAACTCCGATTAACAGAAAGATCGGAGGATAAATGCTATTCAAAATTCTAAGATGCCATAAAGTTTCATTCATTTATTTTCCCTTTTCACAGCGACAGATTACAATAATATCCCCTTTCATTTTATCAACCAATCCTATTTGTAGCAATTTTGACCAATCACATTCGAGAATTTGTCACAGATATTCCCATTAATTTGTTTTAGATTTCATTTATTTAATTATTGCATCGAATTAGAAAGAATAAGAAAATTTTTCCCTATTTTAATGTGAAAATAATAATAATAATAATAATAATAATAATAATAATAATAATAATAATAATAATAATAATAGTAAAAATAATTTTTATAATAATAATTAATAATAATAATAATAACAATAATAATAATAATAATAGTAAAAATAATATTAATAATAATAATAGTAAAAATAATATTAATAATAATAATAATAATAATAATAATAATAATAATAATAATAATAATAATAATAATAATAATAATAATAATAATAATAATAATAATTTATAGTTTAAGTTATTAGATTTGCCCTCTGAGACCAAATGTGGAAAATTTATTAAATAAAATTTTAAAAATATTAAAAATATTTAAAAAATAAAAAAAAATATTAGAAATTTAAAAAAATTAAAAATATATAACAAATGTGAAATTATTATTTTAGAAAAACTTCACAAACAAATTAAGAAATTGTTTAAATATTATTTGAATTAGGCAGATGTTGTGGATTCTATAAATACTAGAATTGCTGTGACTATTTTTGCATTAATCATTTATTTACTAATATTTATTTATAGTTATGATATTTAATTATTGCTGGTGTTTAAATAATTGATTATTGGCACTTTAAAAAAAAAGAAATTGTAACAAATAAACTTAGGTCGGAAATAAAAAAAAACTTACCAAAAGCCAATGAAAAAGTCATATTGCGGGCGGGAGGATTGAAGGGGGGGCAACTTTGCACTGATCGCATCGTCAGAATATTATAAAATAATTACTATTATTAGTTATTGTAAATTATTTAATTGATAAGTGAAATGGAAATAATTATTAGACATTTGAGCATAAAAATAATTATTCAAAATTCAAGAAAATTTTCCCAACTTTGCTCAAGTAATTTTCCTTTTCCTCATGTTTTCCATCGGATCTCTCTATTAATAATTTATTCGGAAAGGAAAATTGAAAAATATGTTGAATTATTTTTATTTATTTATGAATGGGAATATCAAATTGCCAGTGAAACATTGGCGCAGTAATTGCGATCATTTTTGCGTGGTCCCCCCCCCCCCCCCCCATTTACTGAGTTGCGATTGCAATTAATTATGAGGGGAAATTTATTTTTCTGATTATATCTTTTCAAATAGATTAATATATAAATTATTACCGGTATATAAAAGAGACCCCAGAGATGTCGGAACCCCCTTCAATGAGTCCTATGGGTGACTGGGGAGGGAATATTATTAAAGGATAACAAATACAATTTTTATATCAATTTCTAAATTTCCCCTTTCCAACAAATCAACTAATTTATCAGTTAAATGAAAATTTTCACTACTTTTCAACTGAGGAAAGTTTTTTCTTTGCCATGTCTATAGGCGGTGAGAAACAGAAGTGGCAAGTTTCTATTTACAATCAAATTTGGGAAACATTTTAATTTCAAATTTATATTCAGCGCAAGTTTTCCTCGGCATTTCATTGGTCCATTTTAATTGGGAACATTCCTAGGTAATGAGGACAAGGAGAAATGTTGAGGCATCATAACAAGTGAAGGATAATAATGAACATCGCGAAGGGTAACTGTGAAAAATGGGAAATCTATTCACTAAATAATTAATTTTAAATATAAAATTAAAATGTCAAAAAATTCTCAAAAGAAAATTTATTTAAATATTTTCATTGTGAATTAAAAATAATATTTTTTTTGTTTAAATAAATCTCAAGCTCCAATCGGATTAACAATAAGGAGGAAGGCCCAAATGCTTAGGACATCCTCAACGGCACATTCACTTACGATTTACACTTTCATTTAAATCCGTATATAAAATTTCAGACTTTATATATTTCTGCAGTTCCTTTAATAGAGTTATGATAAGGTCTCAATATTAGCTAAGGGTTTGCTGCAGCAGTAATGATTATACTATAGTTACTATTGTATGCTTAAAATTTGTTTTGTTCGTATTTATTTCTTGACATTGTATTTTTTTAAATTTTAATAAATATTGTTGGAATTCATAAAATAAAAATTATATCGTAGGCTTAGATTGCAAACCTGCTAACTCAAATTCAGCATATTTTGCACAACTTTCTTAAAACGCATAAATTTTTTGCTTGTCACGTGATTTCATAGCCAATGTAAGGTGTTTTTCTCTTTCTAATAGTGTGAAAATGTAATTTTTGACCAAAAGTGGAGGTTTGCAATTTAAATCAGCGATATAATGACTTCTTTAATTATCTTCTCAAATTTTAAAATTATTTGCCCATATCCATAGTCGACCGCAGACTATATTTTATGGAAAAAGTAGCCTCTAAAAGCTAAATGTTTGGCCACACCTGCTATAGTATATATGCTATACTTACATTCCATTTTAGAACTTGGAATACAAACATCTTCAACAGCACTCAGTGACTCACATATTTCAACCTTCTAGGTCACAATATAATACCTAATACATTAACACACTGACCTACTTTCTGATGTAAGCCACAGAATTTCATTTGTGTCCCCAGTTGTCTACAAAAACAACTTTGATATTTTCAGATCAACGTCGGAGGATGAGTAACTTTTAGAAACTGATTGCAATAATTTAATAATTAACCAAAAGTTTAACAATGAACAGAAGGAATAAAGGTAAACTATTAAAGGGGGGTGTTCAGTACTGCAAATAAGAGAGTCACTTCAAATACGACTGACTCAATCTCCGAAGGGATGAAAAGGATGACAAGAGCGTGACATTTAGCACGCATATAGGATAGAAGAAAAAACTTACCAAATTGAAATTTACACTACTAGATTTGTATGAGCTGCAAATCAACAGGAAACGACAATAATAAAATATCGGAGGCGATTTTTGAAAATTCAAATGATAAAAATAGTAATATGAATTTTTGATGACAGTCTTGGAAGGGGGGGTCGTTTAACAGGTTATTGAATTCCAGAAAGGAATTTGGCATAAATGGTGAAGGAATCCTCAATTTACAAGACCAAGTCCCTACAAATATGAAAATTTATCTAACATAACAAAGAGCAATTGAAATTTTTTGCTATGTCAAATATTTCTACGAAAAATATATTTTCTTTTAATAAACTTTATCATAAGGCTTATCATAGCGTGACTCGGCTGAAGCAATGAAGGGAACAGTCAAATGATAAGTAAAATGATATTCAGTCAAGCTTATAATTAATTCCCATTTGAAACTGAGTCAGAAAACATGAAAAGCTCCTCATCTCTCCTTGTCTCTCTCCGCCTCCCCTCATTCAAGCGTGTGATGTATATGGATCATGAAAACAAGATCAAAACGGGCTTGGAAGAAAATCAGACGGCGTAGATTAGAAACTTGTTCATGCATCAAAAGTTGACTATAATATTCTAAGGAATGGAAATTTCCCTGTTTAGGGATTTGATGCCGTTTACGGTCCAGAAATTTGTCAGTTAGGACTTTCACACAACTGGGAGAATATTGTTTCAAAGTATTTCTTTATCTTTCTTCTTTGACCTATTTGAATAATAATCCACAAGTATTTGACGGAAGTGTATCAAAACAGAATAAGGTTAATGTCGAAGAGTATATTAATCTAGAAATCTTCAGATGCTTGAAATCTGTAATAATCTTGATGTCTTGACTAATTTATAAAAGTATTAATCTAAAAGTACTAGGAATGTCAAAAAAATCCCTCGATACCAACTGTAGTAGGATCTGACCCAGGAACACCAAAGGAAATGCCGCTACCCACCATTGACAATATTCCATAGTATCCCTATTATTGTTAACACCGCTAAAATATTTTGATTTCTCAGCAAACTCCTGAGTAAATTTTAAATAAAAATGAAATTATTTACTCTACAAATTGACAATATTGATTTACAATAATCAATAATAATTTCCCATAAAATTATTCAATGGATTTCAATGATTTCTAGCTCAGCCAATTGTAAACAATCTACAAATTGATAATATTGATTTACAAAATTATTTTTATTTCTTAATAATTAAATTTAAAAATATTTGTCTCGTTTGATTCGAGATTATAATATCTACTTCTTATTAATTATCTTAATTAAAATTTTTTAATAATTATAACAAAAAATGTAAAATAAAACATGAAAAGACAAATCATTGACAGCTATTTATAATCTGTTTAAATTGATAACATCAGATAGGAAATCTTGAATTTTTAATTATTATAGAAATTAGAAATAATACGTGACAAAGAATATATTGTACAAACTCTAATTGCAGTGCCTGTGACTTCCGAATTAATAAATATACAAATTTAATAATTAAATTTCAAAAACATTTTTAAATTAATTAAAATAAAATACACTTTCTTTCAAACATCTCCATCTTTATAATCAACAAAAAATGAGCGCAAAACTCTGCAATAGAATCACAGAAATTCTCCACCAATATACCGAACAAGCATTACGAACGATCAATCTCATAAATCTGCTGCTGATACTCCTTTTCGTCGCCAGATCTCAGTCAATGGATACGTCAAGTTTAAATAAGCAATTACGCTCGGATCATGAAGACAGCACCATCGCAATTGAATATTCAAACAACACGAAATCAGGAGAGTCGTATCCAATAATATGCAATGCCATTCCTAAATTCGCAAATACCAGATACACTTTATACAAAGATGTGGAATCCAATAAATGTATTGTACTAATTAATACAATACATGTCCGGTATTCCTGTAATATAATCTATAGATATCTAACCATTAAAAAGTTGCGAAAATTATATTTTGCACTAGAAATTAATAATATTTATTGATTTTTTATTGTTTACTTCTTTAAATGTGAAAAGCAAAAAAATAAATATTTTGTTGATAAATAAATTATAAATTTTAGAATTTTCAAAAAAAAAATAAATATAAAAATGAAAAAATTTTTTTTTATAACAAAGACATTTTTTATTTTTTTTTATAATTTATTATTTAAAAACTTACTTTTTATTAAATGAATTGCAATTTCCAGAGCATCTAGACTCTAGAGTGTGGAAAAGAGAGAGAGGAAAAGAAAGATCTTGCTTATTAAAGAAATATTTCGCCTACCTTGTCGAGACTTTGGATGAAATAATTTGAAAATATCCCAAAAACAGACCCCCTCTCATCTTATTTGACAGTTAAAAAGCATCAATTGAAAACCGAATTGAAATTTATATCCCCTGTGGCCATTTTTACGCCAGATTGACGGAAAATTAATAAATAAAATATCATGACGAGATGCGACAATGCTTATATTAAATTAAATGTGACATAAACACTTTAACCTGCACAAAAAAATTAGGGATTCTGACCTAAAAACATTGTGTAGCAAAATTTTCAATTTTACCTGAATTCTATTTAATGAGTAATTACCAAATATTTTACTAAATTAATATCAACATTTTACTATTTGAATAATTTAATTTTTATGCTAATCATTGGAATCTCACGTACAAGAGTAGTGTACTATGCACAGTCTGAATCAACCCCTCTCCATGTATTACATGATCATCGGACAACTAATGGTGACATAATCATAAACACTATTACACAATCCGTGAGTTTTACGAAAACCACATGGCTATGTAATCCTTATTACGTTACCATTTACCTTAAATAAGGGTTAAACACAGACCCCACCTTATTATATTAAAATACTATATAAAAATGATCATTTATAATTTTATTTTGTACATTCAACCCCATCGTTAGATCATAAAAAATTTAAATAATATTAAATTAATTTCAAATCAAATAAAACTTACATCAATAAATGGCGACGAGTTTCAAATAAATCTAAAATAAAAACTAATTATTTGAAATAATAAAACAACATTACTTTATAATTAATTTGAAATTGAAAATGAATAAATGTAAAATAATTCCACAATAATTTTTTTTAACAAAACCAAGTTATATATTTATTTCATATATCATAAAAATAATACAAAAATGAAACTAAAACTTAATGGACCTTAAATATTAAAATCTTTTCTCCTTGCCTTCATATTGGCAAAAATTTTTTCGGTTAAAGTTTAATACATTGATATTCACAGCAGCCGCTATTCAATGATAGTTTTATGTTTGTAGGCAAATATAACTGCGGGAAAAAAGTTTCAGAAAATGATTGTAAATATTTTTTTAGTAATAATTTTGGGCCTCCTATAGGTGGTGGGCCCCGCAACGCAGGGTCCTACGTCCACTAGTTACGCCACTGGCAAAAGATGACTTTTTAATTAAAGAATTATATTTAGAATTTCATGTTTACTTTAATAATTGACTTCAAAATTCTATTTTAAATTTATAATTTACTTTAAATTAAAAATACATATTTATAAGATAAAGTAAATAAATAAATCCGAAAAACTTGATGAATATACAAAATCTAAACTTATACAAAAACAGTAGAAAGTAGAGAATATTTTTTAAAAATTAATAATAATAATAAATATCTAAGGCATTACTGGATTCCTCCCTAAGTTGGGTATTGGGGCCAATGGAACCCTTGCAATATTATTTCATAGGACTGAGAGTCTGGCACGAATTTGGATTACACTTGGATAACTACAAGGAAGGAAATCAAAAAATAAAAAAAAAACTTTTAGATAGTTTGAATAATTAATAAGTAGTATTTAATTGATGGGAAATTATTATGTAAATCAATATTATCAATTTGTAGATTGCTTACAATTGGCTGAGCTAGAAATCATTACAATCCATCGAATAATTTTATGTAAATCATCATTGATTATTGTAAATCAATATTATCAATTTGTAGAGTAAATTATTATGAATCGAACGAGCTATACATTTTTAAAATCAATCAACACGATTTTATGAATATTAGTAGTTATCGTAAGCTTATAATCGAAGGGGGAACTGGTGGCATTATAGTTTGTTATAACGGGCTAGCATCTTACTACGGAGCATGAAAGAGGTTTCCCAGCCCTCCATTTACCCTTCAAGACATCCGACCCGGTATGTTGTAACTTGGTTAATAGATTCCCTGCTAGAGCAATATTTACTGTCGAATTTCAATTCATCAGCTTCTCCAAAGTCAGCAACAAAATTAACAGCTCTGTCAAATGAAATTTGATCTGAAATAAAATAAAATACAAATAGAAAAGTCATTAAATAAAATTTATTTATTAATTGACTAAATATATTTCCGTTGGAAAGACGAGAAAACTTAATTGATGTCTGGGATATTATTTGGATGGGCTAATTCAGTTTATATTTAACCAGAAATATAATGCAGAATTTATATTTTTTTCACTAATGAAACTTTCCTAGGCAAATACTTGAGATCGCTCTGTGATTTCTTACTGTACCTTTTATAGCTTTATATAATAATAATAATAATAATAATAATAATAATAATAATAATAATAATAATAATAATAATAATAATGATAATAATATAATAATAATAATAATAATAATATAATAATAATAATAATAATAATAATAATAATAATAATAAATAATAATAATAATAATAATAATAATAATAATAATAATAATAATAATAATAATATTAATAATAATAATAATAATAATAATAATAATAATAATAATAATAATAATAATAATAATAATAATAATAATAATAATAATAATAATAATAATAATAATAATAATAATAATAATAATAATAATAATGATAATAATAATAATAATAATAATAATAATAATAATAATAATAATAATAATAATAATAAATAATAATAATAATAATAATAATAATAATAATAATAATAATAATAATAATAATAATAATAATAATAATATATAATAATAATAATAATAATAATAATAATAATAATAATAATAATAATAATAATAATAATAATAATAATAATAATAATAATAATAATAATAATAATAATAATAATAATAATAATAATAATAATAATAATAATAATAATAATGATAATAATGGTTCCATTTGCCCTAAAAGCGATGGAAACCCAATATAAAATATAAAAATAATAAAATTATCCCATTGGCTGATTGAAGCCTAATTTGAATACAAGCAAAAGTAGAGGGGGAGACCCAAATAATAAATGAATTGATGATAAAAAACAAATGCGGCATAAAATCCAGAAATTCCCAACTAATTTCATTGATATTTAACAAACGAGATCAACAAGCCAAGAAAACCAGATCAACTTTGTAAACAATTTCCATCAAGCTGATCAAGCAAAATTTTTACTTTTCGGCATGGACAAGCTTTACAGATCACAACTGATCCGATATTTCTATATTTCTTTGGGATCTTCATTCTTTTAGCATTGTATATTCTTTATTATCATTATAATAATAATAATAATTATTATTATTATTATTATTATTATTATTATTATTATTATTATTATTATTATTATTATTATTATTATTATTATTATTATTATTATTATTATTATTATTATTATTATTATTATTATTATTATTATTATTATTATTATTATTATTATTATTATTATTATTATTATTATTATTATTATTATTATTATTATTATTATTATTATTATAATTATTATTATTATTATTATTATTATGATGATGATGATGATAAAGTATGATAAAGAATTATCCAATAATCCGTAATATTTCTCCCCAAACCTCCTGAGCTCGAGAATTGCATTTAAGTTTCAATTAAAACAATATTGAAAATGATAAAGGAAATAAAGGAAATTTCCCTATAAAATCAATATTGATGTGAAAGAGCACTCAAAGATTCTAGGAGAGTCAATAACCGAATTGGGTTTGTCAATCATTTGTGACAGGAATCAATTTGAATGAGCTCTTGCACCGGCGGACTCAACTCTTATCAACCTAGGTGTGACAATTGTAGGATAATTGCCCTATATAACTCTTGATTGAAGGATTTGTTCACATTTCGCCCTGCGAATGATTATAATCATTCCTGACATATGGCAGCCATATTGGACTGTTTATTTTATTTTATCTGAGGTTTGATAGATAGAATTTGATATATTTATCTCTTTCAGTTCGATGCTGCCATCAACTTCTTTTTGTCCTCGACAGTTCGCATGTCACTCCTGGCATCCAGAGATTTCCTTTAGTAAAATATTCATTTGTTTTTCTTGGATTCGAGTTTGGCTGCCGATATTCTAGGTAGAGGAAAGAAATGTCAATAAAATGTTCACACCTCTACCCGCCCCCCCTCATTATCCGCACTCGCTGGACAAATCAAATGAAATTATTTATAGATACTTTTCATATTTATATAATAAATAAATTTGTTTTAATATATAAAATGATAATTTCTTGGTAGGAGCATAAACTAAATGTTTAGCAAATAAACGATTTGACAAGCCCTCGCTGCAAAATATCTATTTAATTCAATGTGCAAATTTAGTAGATATTCTACAGCAAAGGCTCATTTTATCATTTACATGTTTAAATTTTGTTTTAATGTAGTTATTAAACATTTGAAAACTGTGGCCATTCATTGGCTATGCTTATATACCCGCTGTCAGCTACTGTGGCCATTCAGTGGCCATGCTTATATACCCACTGTCAGCTACCGTGGCCATTCAGTGACCATGCTTATATACCTGCTGTCAGCTACCGTGGCTATTCAATATACAATTCGGAGACCGTGAATCCAACCTCATAATTTAGGAAATCCGTAATTTATAAAGCCTTTACCTTTATCAGTCAAGGGATTTTACATTGATTCAAACAAAAATCAAAACGTTCAATTAAATCACGGAAAAATCAATATCAACACAAAAATCCATTTTTTATCAAGATGAATTTATTTTGAAATTATTGGTTGATTTAAACCGATGCAAATCTATGTGACGGATTTTAATTAATCTTTTTAATTAATTTATTAATTTATTAAAGACTGATATTTTGTATATCTCTAAATAATAATATTATATAATCAAATAATATAGTATAGACATTCACAGATTCTCCCTAAACGCAAAAAATACCGGATTAAGGAAATTTGAATCATTAAAACAAAATTATTTAATTAAAAATTTTAATGAATAATAAATTATAAAATATTTTTCACAAATAATTTGAATTTTTAAAATAATTTAAATTTAAACAATTTCTTTAGATTCAATAATTCAATTTTTAATTTTAATTTAATTACAAAATAAATTTCTAAATATATTCTTATAAATTTCATTTTAATAAAAACTGTAGTTCAGAATCTTTGAATGATTTTGGTAAATTTATTTTCAACTGATTTCATTCTCTTCAACGGCAACAATACTCACAGAATTGTCAGTATTGCTAGTATTGGCTGCAGTATTTATCACTACACCCAATTCTGAAATTGAGTAACCTCTATAATTCACGTTGGTGTGCACACCAGTTGAGGTGAGTCACCATTTACGTGAAAATGAAGTTATTAAATTTCATTTATTCAATAATTTATTAGCAACAAAAATGGTTTTCAGGTATTTTTTTTAATTTCAAGTATATTTTAAGAATTGAATTTTGATTTTATATAATTATGAGATCCATTATTCAAGCTCTTCAATATTACTGTTAGTCAGAATTTATAATATAATATATTAATAATTAAATTTCCGGTGTTTTTTAGGAAATTTATGATATTTTATGCATTAATATGGAATTATTTCGCTAAAATGTAAGTTAGATCTTTTTATATTTATAAATAAATAAAGTAATCACAAACATTAATTTTTTAAGACATTTAGGAAAAATCGGCCTACATGAATGAAATAGTTTTTTAAATTTTTATAATCTTCTTTCTGCAGCTCATTTTCGATGGCTTTTTTCTTTCTGTAAATCAAAAGATCTCGAAGGACATTCAATATTTGAAATGCTGCCTTCACAAATACTATAAAATATTTTAATATTTTGTAATTTAATGAATAAAACTTACATTGTATTTTCTTCTTTTTCCCTAAAGCTCAAGGTAGAGCTGTCGCAATCTAAATTAAAAGTATTTTCTTGCATTTTTTAATAATTTAAAAATAATTATATTTTAACAATATGTTAACAGTTATTTATTTCGGAACAAAAACCTATACACCTAACTGCGAAATATAACATTATCTATAATCTAAAAAAAAATCAATAAATATATATTATAGGAACACACAAACTTACCTGTGTGTAAAAATTTAATGCTGCGAAATTTAACATATTTATTATAGGAATCTAAAAAGTGAGAGAAAATAATTAAGCATGCAAGCACAGCACACATAATGAAAAATACATACAAAATTAAGTAAAGTGTTTTTTATGCGAAATATACACTGATTAACATATAATTAACATATCAATATTTTAAAATTATCTAAAAAGTTATGTACAAAAAAACTTTTGAATCAGATTCTGACTGCTCTACCTTGAGCTTTAGGGAAAAAGAAGAAAATACATCGTAAGATTTAATTATAAAATAATTTAGAATATAAAATTTCTTTAGATTTACAGATATTGAAGAAGGTCTTTCGACATCTTTGAATTTGCAGGAAAAAAATCGCAAATCGTAAATTTTAATAAATTATTTTAACAAATTAATATTTTCATAGAATTACAGAAAAAGACAAAATTCGAAACAAGATTACAAAAACTTAAAAAATATTTTATCCATTCTTTACTAAATGTCTTTAAAAAATAAGTGTTTGGTGATTACTTTACTTATTTATAATTATAAAAATATCTAACTTACATTTTTACGAAATAAATCCAAATAAATCCAAATAAAATACCATAAAATTCCTAAAATACACCTGAAATTTAATTATCAATGTTATATTATAAATGCTGACTAACAGTAATATTTAAGAACTTGAATAATGATCTCATAATTATATAAAATCAAAATTCAAGTCCTAAAAATTACTTTAATTCAAAAACTTACCTTTAAACGATTTTTGGAAAATTGAATAAATGAAATTAAGTTAACATTGTAATATAATTGTTGACTTACCTCAGCTGGTGTGCACACCAACGTATATTGTAGACAATGTTAACTTTCGCAGTTAGGTGTATAAGAATTTTGAATGAATTTTTCATTATGTGTTTTGTGTTGGTGTGTTCAGTTATTTTTCTCTCACCTTCACAAATCCTATAATAAAGTTACTAAATTTCGGAACAATAAATTTCTACACACAGGTAAGTTTGTGTGTTCCTATAATATATATTTATTGATTTTTTTTTATATTATAGAAGTTATTAAATTTCGGAATTAGGTGTATTATGTGTGCTGTGTTTGTATGTAAAATTATTTTTCTGTCACTTTCTCAATTCCTATAATAAAACTTTTAACATTTGGAACATTAAATTTTTGCACATAGGCGAGTTTGTGTGTTACTATAGTATAATGTTATCGATTTTTTTTAGATTATAGAAACTTTTATATTTTGGATTTAGGTGTATGAAATATTTAAGAATAAATATAATTGTGAATTGCTTACCATAATGAAATAGGTAAACATTCAAATCTTTAATCACTAATATTAATATAAATGTTGCAATATTTTTCTCGGCTCGCATTTCCTTCTCATTCGGAATCTAAATTAAAAGTATTTTCTTGCATTTTTTAATAATTTAAAAATAATTATATTTTAACAATATGTTAACAGTTATTTATTTCGGAACAAAAACCTATATAAGAATTTTGCATGAATTTTTCATTATGTGTTTTGTGTTGGTGTGTTCAGTTATTTTTCTCTCACCTTCAAAAAACCTATAATAAAGTTACTAAATTTCGGAACAATAAATTTCTACACACAGGTAAGTTTGTGTGTTCCTATAATATATATTTATTGATTTTTTTTTAGATTACAGAAGTTATTAAATTTCGGAATTAGCAAGTCTCATTGCAGAATGTTTATTTGCAAAACGTGCCATGTGTGACTTTATTTAAACAATATATTAATTAAATTACAAATTATATCAAATAATCTTAAAAATTATGTTTACATTCAGTATTGCTAGTATTGTCAGTATTGATGTTGTAATTATATCGTGATAATATGATCGTGATAATATGATCGTGATAATATTTGATAAAGTTATTAATAATAATTATAAAAATAATATGATATTATTAATAATCTTAAAGACGAAAATAATAGCAATTTTTATAATGAGCTTGATTTGATTAATTTAAACAAAAAAATTTTGAAATTTACATAAAAAATATTTCGAATCTGCGGAGATTTAAATTTATATTTTTATCAAAATTGCTAAAAGGAAATTAAAAATTCTGCAAAACCGGTGAAAGAAAATAAAATTTGCAATTTCAAATAACAGTCAACAATTAAAACAAAAGAAAGGAATTAATCAGTGAATTAATTAATAAGAAATCCACATTTTATTGTTTCATTTGATTCCAGCGAAAGCGATAAAATTTTACGATGGAGAAAAATTTGCAAAATTCATCAGAAATGAAGGAGAAAATTTGCTGGGCCCATTAAAAATTTGGGAACAAATTGATCATGAACCTCGGGAAATTTCACCTAGAGATTAATTGCCCAAACTATTTCATTATTGCCCTTTGTTGTGGGTGAATTTACAATTTTTACAATGCTCAATTTTGATTTCCTTCATTTCTGATATTTTTTTACTTTTATCGGGCATATTGAGAAATTTCTTTAATATTTTTTACGTCCTTTACAATTAAATATTTTGTTTTGATACGTTTGGTCAACCTACGATTCTGGTAAATATTGGGCTAGAACTAGTTTTGAGATATCGAATGACAGTTGATAAAGGCTGCACCGATAATTCGTTGTTAAATTCGCGCCAATAATTACACATCTAATATTCTCTCCCAGGAAATTGGGGGGGGGCACATTTACATTTATACAAGTTGTGTAACAAAATTAATGTTAAATATATATTTTAGCCAATACATTTTATAGAATTAATTGTAACTTTAATTTTATGTTAGGTGCAGTGCCATTAGTTAATAGGAACTGGGCATATTGGGACCGGTGCTTCAGGGAATTGGTTTTCTTTATAACATTATCTATTTCCGGTGGTGGGAGTCTGGTTGTAATTATATGTTGCATACCCAAATATGAAACTCATAAATGTCGCCTGAAACACTTCTCCATTTTGCCCACAACTATAATAAATATGCCTAAGACAAACTGTATATTGATATTCCTACCCGAGGATATAATAGGCAATGGCTATAAAAAGAAATAAAGTTAAAATAAAATATTCCAAGGTCAATCGTCCTGATAACCATCTAATTATAATAACCTTGACCTTGGAGATAAGCGGATTAATTCAATGACATCACAATCCAATATATTCATAATTGTGACGCAACTATAATTGATTGTATACACCAACCCATATCATAGATGCGTTTGTTCATTGCAAACCGGTGTAGTATACACCTAATTCCACATGTTAAAAGTCTCTATAATACATGTTGGTGTGTTCATCAGTCGATGCCTCACCATTTATGAGAATGTTTATTTCATTTTTTCATTTCAATTCAATTTCATTTTATGGTTTTAGAAGTAAGTTTTTTAAATTTAAGTATATTTTAAGGCTTGAATTTTGATTTTATATAATTATGAGATCATTATTCAAGTTCTTAAATATTACTTGTAATCAGCATTTATAATTTATCATTTATAAATATATTAATAATTACATTTCAGGTGTTTCTTAGGAAATTTATGATATTTTATGCATTAATATGGAATTATTTCGCTAAAATGTAAGTTAGATATTTTTATATTTATAAATAAATAAAGTAATCACCAAACACATTTATTTTTTTAAGACATTTAGGAAAAAATCGGCGTACATGAATGAAATAGTTTTTTTAATTTTTATAATCTTTTTTCTGCAGCTCATTTTCGATGGGTTTTTTCTTTCTGTAAATCAAAAGATCTCGAAGGACCTTCAATATTTGAAATGCTGCCTTCATACATACTATAAAATACTTTAATATTTTGTAATTTAATGAATAAAACTTACATTGTATTTTCTTCTTTTTCCCTAAAGCTCAAGGTAGAGCTGTCGGAATCTAAATTAAAAGTATTTTCTTGCATTTTTTAATAATTTAAAAATAATTATATTTTAACAATATGTTAACAGTTATTTATTTCGGAACAAAAACCTATATAAGAATTTTGCATGAATTTTTCATTATGTGTTTTGTGTTGGTGTGTTCAGTTATTTTTCTCTCACCTTCAAAAAACCTATAATAAAGTTACTAAATTTCGGAACAATAAATTTCTACACACAGGTAAGTTTGTGTGTTCCTATAATATATATTTATTGATTTTTTTTTATATTATAGAAGTTATTAAATTTCGGAATTAGGTGTATTATGTGTGCTGTGTTTGTATGTAAAATTATTTTTCTGTCACTTTCTCAATTCCTATAATAAAACTTTTAACATTTGGAACATTAAATTTTTGCACATAGGCGAGTTTGTGTGTTACTATAGTATAATGTTATCGATTTTTTTTAGATTATAGAAACTTTTATATTTTGGATTTAGGTGTATGAAATATTTAAGAATAAATATAATTGTGAATTGCTTACCATAATGAAATAGGTAAACATTCAAATCTTTAATCACTAATATTAATATAAATGTTGCAATATTTTTCTCGGCTCGCATTTCCTTCTCATCGGGACAAACAGGCTAAGTCTAATGCAAAAATATGAAATACAACATTATTAGCCCCCCCCCCCCCTCTCCTCTCCCATATCCCTTCCATATAATCAAGGATATTAATAATCAATATTTCATGATTTTACATAGATGACATAATAGCAGTAACATTTACTTAGGGTACTTGGCTCTCTCTCTCTCTCCTTCACTCGTCTGGTCACCCCTCTCGATATGGAACATTGACTTTTACAATGTAGCTTCTCACTCAATGACAACAAACTGAGAATTTTATGTCATTTCCCGGCATTCCGAATACACGATGGAAATGAAATGAAAATTAAATTTTTTAATAAAAATTCCCATTCAGCAAAGTTTCTGACGGCCGACTGCTTGATTAGGAAAAGCCAGACAGCTTCTGATCGAGATCAGCTGTAATATTCAACTGGATCAGATCGCAAATATTAACAATTGAATTATAAATGATTTAGCCAATTCAACTTACTCATCATTGTTGGGATAGTGATAACCCTTTTGGTAGTTCTGAATTCCGTTCCATTAAAGGGGTCATGGCAAAGATTTCCCATTATCAAGCATCAAGCAGACAGTCGGCGGGAGAACCACAACCATGACCTAAACATTCTAGCTGTCAATCTTTTTGCAATAATAATAATGATAATAATAATAATAATAATAATAATAATAATAATAATAATAATAATAATAATAATAATAATAATAATAATAATAATAATAATAATAATAATAATAATAATAATAATAATAATAATAATAATAATAATAATAATAATAATAATAATAATAATAATAATAATAATAATAATAATAAGAATAATAATGAAAATTATTATTTTCCTTGAAATCTTATAGCAATAATTATTGATTATTTATGTCAAAGATATTTAGAAAAATAAAAGAAAATTCGGAAGAATTCATCTTTGCATTCTGTTTTAAGTAAATCGATTTTTTGTTTATCTACATTTATCTTATTTATTTATTTATTTATTTATTTATTTATTTATTATGGATGATTTATAATGGAAACGATTTGAATCGTGAATAAATTAGTCACTTCATTGTAATTTATATTATTATTATTATTATTATTATTATTATTATTATTATTATTATTATTATTATTATTATTATTATTATTATTATTATTATTATTATTATTATTATTATTATTATTATTATTATTATTATTATAATTAATATAAATACATGAATGTAGAAAGTCTGGATTCCAGAGATAGGGTGATCCTGCCTAATATGGAAGTGAAACTCGGCATTCAGAGCTCCCTCCGTCTCAATCAGGGACCCGGATCATTCATTAAAGGATTTGTGTCAATATTGATACGTGAGTTGAGTAGCATGAATGTAGAGAGAAGCGTTTCACTGTTCAGCACTCGCATAGAACAACTGATGGGAATGTGAGACATCCGGTTGAGATGGGAAATTTTATATGTAAATATTGATATCTCATACGAAGAGAGAAAGTTTTAATATTTCCCATAAAATATATTGAATATGGAGAATGAATGAATGAATGAAATAAATTATATTTATATTGGCCAAATGATGGAATTCCATCTCATCATTAATTTTATGAAACTATCAACCCTTATGAGAGAGAGACAATCTTTTACATGGATATACATAGAAAGGTATTAATAAGTATTAGATTCCCTAACCTTTCACTAACACAGATGGACAGTCATAAATAGGTGATTAAGATGACGGTAAAGTTCTTTGCTAAAAATAACCTGGTATATTGATATACTAAACATTAGTATCCCTGACATTCCAAAGGGCCCAAATGTTTAGCAGATCTGATCCTAATCAACAGATAGGAGATTACGTTATGAAGCACAAGATATCAAGGGCATATTGGTTAATGACATGTTTGGGCATAATATGTCACAATACCGCCTCAGGGGGTTAATGATGTGTTTGGGCATAATATGTCACAATACCCGCCTCAGGGGGTTAGACGTGGAAAAAAGGTAAAAGTGAAATGGAAATGGAAATGGAAAGGGAAATAAAATAAAATGCAATAAAACTTATTGTCAAATGAAAATCAAAAATATAATATAATAGTTACAATGTTATATTATCAATCCCAAAGCTGTCTTATCAATTGTTCTAATTGAGGGTGCCAGCAGAATTTGGGGGAGGCCTTTCAAGGTTATTTCATTATTTTATCTTTATTTTGAATTGAATTTATGATTTATCAAATTTAAATTAATTAGAATTACTTTGAATTAATTAGAATTAATAAGAATTAATTAGAATTAATAAGAATTAATTAGAATTAATAAGAATTAATTAAAATTAATTAAAATAAATTAGAATGAATTAATAACGAATGCCAATAACATTTGGTTAAATAAATTTTAATTTCACGTTTTGTTTTACTCCATTTAATAGAATATTTGAATGTTTATATAAACACTTTCTAACTTGAAAATAATTTAATAAAATAAAATGTTTATTCATGCAAAATTGACCATTCTGATCTGATCAGATCATTGAATTGGGTCAAAACTAAACTATTCTCCCAGGGGCCCCATTTTATGCATATTATTATTAGGCAAGTTGTTGTTAATATTCAGTTAATAAGATTAAGATATTTAATTTTTGTTTAAATCAGCATGTGATTTTAATATTATTGTTCCATGAAGTTCTTTCCAAGCCCAACAGGAAGGATTTTTATGAACAATAATTTCATTATTATTATTATTATTATTATTATTATTATTATTATTATTATTATTATTATTATTATTATTATTATTATTATTATTATTATTATTATTATTATTATTATTATTATTATTATTATTATTATTATTATTATTATTATTATTATTATTATTATTATTATTATTATTATTATTATTATTATTATTATTATTATTATTATTATTATTATTATTATTATTATTATTATTATTATTATTATTATTATTATAATTATAATTATAATTATTATAATTATTATTAAGCCTGCCAGAACGAGCCAGCCGTTGAATCGCAACATATTATTAACAAAAACAAATCAACTATTTATTGTTCCTGAAATAACAGATTTATGTTTTATTTGTTTCAAATAATGCTAATTGAGCCTTTCAGGGACTTTGTCAGCCATTATTATTGCAACTGGTTATGTAAATACTCCTCCGAATAAATGCCAGAATTCTGTTTGCTTTCCTTCATTGGTAATTGGGAGATTTTCCATTCGAATATTCGCTGAGATTTCATTAATTGGCATTAATATAGGAGTTGATGAGAAATGTTCCTCCACAACTGGCACTGTTATATATCCTGCTCATCCATGAGGGGGGGGGCGCAATTTCTATGTAGGATACATCATTTGTGACCTTTGAACTGCTATTAATTATTTTTTAATAAAATGTGATTTCTATCAAACTGAAGCAACCCAAAACATTTTATCACTGTCAATTCTCGAACCGGCAAAAGCAGACAATAAATATTGATTAACCAGAGATGCAATGTATATTATTATTATTATCTATAATTATTATGTGTAATTATTATGTATAATTATTATGTGTAATTGTTGGATGATGAGGGTAGGCCCATCACCACATTTAACCTCAACAAATATTATAAAACAGGGCCCAGGAGATATGGGGTCAATATATGTGCTGAGGAGAGACGGTAGACCCAGATAACCTAATAACACAACCAACTCGAATCAACCCAATAAAATAATATTTGTGAATAATCGAACATTCAATCCTTCCTTATGTTATTCAATCCAATCCAATACAGTCCAAAAACAATATCATTATCATCTAATTGACAATGTATATATTTTTATTATGACAATCATTATTCTTGACATTTATGTATTGATTTTATTCATTTATTGTTTATGTATATATTTTTACATTTACTCTTTATCTTTATCATTTACTGACGATTGACTACATTTAATTTATCTTTACTGACAATTTATTATGTATTGATTAATTTTTATTCATTGATTATTTATTTTTGTGTATTGTGAATATGTTATTAATTAATTTTTATCAAATAATTAACATTCTAATAAAAAGGGGCTAAACAAATAAAAACATTAATATTAATTAAATATAATATTATAACTATTAGTATAAGAAAATATTTTTAGTATATTACAGTATATTAATTAATATTATAAATCTTTTAAATATTACAAAACATGTAAGTATATGAATAGCAGATGGTATCAAATAACAAAATATATGGTAAAAATAATATAATAAAATATTAATATTATAAATATTATTCCGTGCGTATAAGCCGGAAATTAAAATATTTTTATTTATTAAATATGGGAATAGTATTAATACCCAAACATTAATCATAAAAATTGCCCAAAAAATTAGCGTTCAAGACACTCATTCGAAGGTTAATCCTAAGAATATTATAAAACCAGAATCAGACAGAAACGATTCACATTTCGACCAAACTTACTAAGACATAGCACGCACTTCATAACATAAAACACAACATATATAATTTTGCAAGCAGTTCGAAAGAAGTAATAAAAGAAATCATCAAGTGTTAATAATTGTTCGAGTTAATTGTGCAAATTATTCTAAAACTGAAATTGTTTATTTTCGGTAAATTTTATTTATAATAAATATTTATACAAAGACTTGTTTTTATTTATACCTATATAAGAACCAGACAAGTTGAGTGTTTTCGAATATTATTTTGTATAATTATTATATATGCATAATTGTCATGTATAATTATTATGTATAATTATTATGTATAATTATTATGTATAATTATTATGTATAATTATTATGTATAATTAATATGTATAATTAATATGTATAATTAATATGTATAATTAATATGTATAATTAATATATATGTGTAATTATTATATATGTATAATTATTTTGTATAATTATTATGTATAATTATTATGTATAATTAATATGTATAATTAATATGTATAATTAATATATATGTGTAATTATTATATATGTATAATTATTTTGTATAATTATTATGTATGCATAATTGTCATGTATAATTATTATGTATAATTAATATATATGTATAATTATTATGTATAATTATTATGTATAATTAATATATGTGTGTAATTATTATATATTGTTGTAACGTTCGGTGGTTTATTCTTATCTAATTGAATTATAGTATTTATGTAATGTATGATTGTGTGTGTAATTGGTATTTGTATGACAAGCGATGCTATGTTATAAGAAGCTTGAAGAGCTCGATAGAGTCACCGGTAAAAATTGTGGCGGGACAATCAGGGTGCGTGTATGTATGAGTATTTACAAAACTCAGATAAAAACGATTAATAAACAATATAATTAACAAACGCTTTATTAAATAATAAAATTTATACGACCTTTAATTTTCTTTTGTCCTGATTGATCTTTTGGTTGGTGGGGTTTACGAAAGGTTTTATTTTGATCCGTTAATTGTTAATTGATGTTGCCCCGGACAGCTGCCAGAGGAGAAACAGTGGGAAGTATGGATTTAAGTTTATCTGGGGTTAATAATAAAGCTTTCGAATTTGGAAGACTGAAAGTTGACTTTCGAGATATCTCTAGAATTGAGTTAAGTGGAAAACTCTTTATTTTCTGGGATGCTTGTCTATGAAGAGTATATGATCTTTCGGATCTGAGATATTGAGATTCCGATTATATACTGCATCTTTGTATTCTTGTTAGGATTTAACTTCTTTTCAAATTTACGTTTCCTTTCTATTTCAATTATTTGTTTTCGATTTTTCATTTTTATTATAGCGATAATTTACTATTTTTTTAAATTTTTTTTAAGACTTTTTATTTCATGACGTTGAGGGCGCCAAAATGGGAGTAAAAACAAAACCTAATTTAGGTTCTGTTTTGGCTCATAATTATGATTAAAAATGTAACATTCTACTATATATATGTGTAATTATTATGTATAATTATTATGTATAATTATTATATATGCATAATTATTATGTATAATTATTATGTATAACTATTATGTATAATTTATATATTTACCTTCAATATTTCTTGCTGTGAACGTCATACGTGATTTCTTAAGCAATTTTGGCATTGTTTCATTCAATTTTGACAGTCTTACAGCGCAAAATTGGAATGATAATCTAACATAAAATGAGCCGATGATTGTGAAAGTTGGCCAAGTCCCAAATTTATGTTATTCATAGATATTTAATGGTTTGCATTGGAAGGGGTAAAGGGGTAGCAAATATGGCCATAACGCCACCATATCTTGATAATCTCCATTAGTAATCCTAGTTTCCCTAAACCTTTCCTCCTTACCAGGTTGGTGATAAATCATCAGTTCCCAATTCTGAATCCTTTTCCTTCTCTCGCATGTGTAAATGTAAAAATAATCGATAGAAATTTTGTACAAATTATTATGAAAGGTGCCCAATAAATAGAGTCAAAAAGAGAGGAATATGACACCTATTTATCCTTCCAATTCATCACAATTGCGGTGAAACTTTTACATTTTTATTGTTCGTATTATTCCTTCTGTCATTGTAAGGCGATAAGCGGTTAACCCTCTCCTTCACAATGGGCCTCACTCACTTTGATAATCAACACTCAATATTTATCGTTGTCAAAAGAAATTAGTAGCAGCATATTTATACTGATAATAAAACTATTTTATCGTGAAATGATGAAAACCATAAATTTTATATTAATTTGTGATAAGACATGCCTCAAGCTGTTCCCCATGCAATTCTAGGATGCCTCAAGCTGTTCCCATGGCATTCTAGGATGCCTCAAGCTGTTCCCCATAGTATTCTAGGATACCTCAAGCTGTTCCCATAGCATTCTAGGATGCCTCAAGCTGTTCCCATGGCATTCTAGGATGCCTCAAGCTGTTCCCATGGCATTCTAGGATGCCTCTAGCTGTTCCCCATAGTATTCTAGGATACCTCAAGCTGTTCCCCATGCAATTCTAGGATGCCTCAAACCGGTTCAAAGCATTCTAGGATGCCTCAAGCTGTTCCCATAGTATTCTAGGATGCATCAAAATTATCAAAGTACATCACTGTCAAATTTCCAGGGAACCAAAATAATACAATATTATCTAATAATCCAATTATCTAACCAAGTCCCAATGATCTCAATGTATGACCAACCATATTGATCTATTTGTGTGTGTAATAATGAGATCTAGACATGCATGCATATGAATGATCCGCATCAATAATAACATTTAACCAATAATATTCCAGTTCTAAATGAGATAATTGGTTACTACATAAATTATGCGTCTATTGTGTGTTCTAACAAAACCATAATTCACAAAATGAAGGAAGAAAATCAAAGCATCGTATATTGTCACGCATCAGTACATAATTTTTGATATTAATTGCGATTTTGAGAGTGAGCATCAACCTTTCATTCCTGTGTACAAGTCTTGCATCTATCCACATAGAGTCATTTCCATTCATAGACAATGCCAACTGATGCGCAGTGGACTACCAAACGCTACTAATCCAATCTATCACAATGGTAACAAAAACGAATATAGAATCAAGATATTAATCTGACGAAAATTGTGTAATGAGAAAAAGTATTGAAAATTGAATTCTTCAACGAAAGTTAGAAATTTTTGAAATTCTAAAAAATCTATGTGCGACAAACATATGGAGGCATGGAGGTAAAGATGCACGGATATACGAACGCATTGATGCATGAAGGTATGAATGCACGGATGCACAGACGTATGGAAATATGGAGGTATGGATACACGGGTGCACAAACGCATGGAGGTATGGACATATGGAGGTATGGATGCACGGGTGCACAAAGGCATGGAGGTATGGACATATGGAGGTATGGATGCACGGGTGCACAAACGCATGGAGGTATGGACATATGGAGGTATGGATGCACGGGTGCACAAACGCATGGAGGTATGGACATATGGAGGTATGGATGCACGGGTGCACAAACGCATGGAGGTATGGACATATGGAGGTATGGATGCACGGGTGCACAAACGCATGGAGGTATGGACATATGGAGGTATGGATGCACGGGTGCACAAACGCATGGAGGTATGGACATATGGAGATATGGATGCACGGACGCACTTACGGATGAACGTATGTAAGACAGTAATGTATATGTATATTAGTTTTTTATTTAATTAGCTTTAATTTCACCGAAGGGTTTTATAAAAATGATTTGACCCCTTCTAAATATATATTTTGATGGACCTCTATATATACACGCTCTAATTTGATGGATATCTTGTCAAAAACAAATTCATGAAGCCTTCTGAATGCCCTAGGAACATCTCTCGATGATATCTCTTAACATCTAGGTAAAGCAGAATTTCCACAGGAGGTTCAATCATTTTCTTCATAACAACTTCAATATTGTTCTGATTGTTGCGGTCCTTGTCAAGCTTGAGGATATGATAAAATATTTATTCCTAAAATATTCAAATGCCCTACTTGGAAAACATTTTTAACATAAACCGGTTGCTTTGTATTCGTATTAAGCGCATATTTAACTTTCAAATTGATACGACTAGACCCCAGAGGCAAATGGGACATATTGAACCTTGAGATCGCACGACGAAATCTTATATCAGAGGAGATCTCGATGAATTCGTAGGATATTTTGTAAGGTTTTTCGCTCAAACACTCAATATCATTCTGCTTGCACCGGCTCTCAGACTTCAATTCGCAGCTGGAAATATTTATAATAATAATAATAATAATAATAATAATAATAATAATAATAATAATAATATAATAATAATAATAATAATAATAATAATAATAATAATAATAATAATAATAATAATAATAATAATAATAATAATAATAATAATAATAATAATAATAATAATAATAATAAAAGTTTGCAGTTCATTTGACCAATGATAAGTAATATAAATATATACAAATAAATGAATCTATTGATTTAAACAAAAACTGTTGGGAGCTTAATATGTCGTGAGAATGAAAATTTCCCGTCGACCCCGTCGATGATTGGGAAAGCTTGCATGGGGGGCAGATAATTGAGAGCGTCTCGATCGATAATGGGCACTGTGGTGTGAATAAGTATTCTAGGACAATTATAATGGATAAATTATGATAATTTGTTTAAATGAATGGTTTTATACCGGTACATTAATCCCAGTAGTGATTCAGGACTCAGTTCAACGATATTTCCCCAAATGGAAATTAAAAATCAACACAAATTTAAGGCAGAAAAAGGATCAGTCGGTGCTAGGGCTATTGGATCGGCTATTGGACTGGCTACTGAATCATTATTATGATTGATATTACCCATATCCAACGTTGCGGCCACAGGCATGCACACAAATGTGATCAAAGATTCATTAACTCAATCAGATCAAATATATTCTGATCTACAGTATTTTTGTAGCAGTATTTTTTCAGCAGATAATTTGAACCCTTAGTTGACCAAAGAAATGAAAAAAAATACTAATATTTGACCAACGGTGCTTTCCAATACCACTACTTTGATATCATTATAGTAAACTAAAAGTATTATATAGGACCCTTACACTATCCTTATAATACCATATAGTACCCTAATAGTACCTCATAGTACCCTAATAGTACCTTATAGTACCCTAATAGTGCATTATAGTACCCTAATAGTGCCTTATAGTACCCTAATAGTGCCTTATAGTGCCTTATAGTGAAGAATGAAAAATATTAGATTTGATGATTTTGTTGAGGTCTCACTTTTTAAAACCCCAACTTACTGGTTCCTATATAATTATTTGAATAAAAATAAGTCTGTTGAACAAAGTTTTATTAATAAATAAAATTCACCTTTTAATTACAAAATTTATCTTTTAAGCCTTTCAAAAATTCACTAATCCACGATGCGTGTTGTATATTGTTAATATGTATGTCGTGCGTGTTATATTATAATTGCAGAATCAATATGGTAGACGTTCTGTGCTGTCTTATTTTGAAATCTCGTAGAGATTGTCTCTTCAAGATTCAGGAATAATTCAAGAAATTTTGGGCGAATTTACTAAATTTTGGTGTGGTATATATATCATTTCCTAGTGATAGTAAAATAAAATATTTTAATTTCCGGCATATACGCAGGAATATTATAATCATTTTCATATTATATTTATTATATCCTGCTGTTCTTATAGCAGATGTTATTATTTATTTTATGTCTTTTAATAATATAAGATTAATTTAAAATATATTAATTTCCGGCTTGTACGCACGGAGTAATGTTAATATTATATATTTTTAATTTTATAATAATATTTTCGTGCACTAGTTATATTAATATCATACATTGTTTTCAGTGACGAAATTTCTAATAGTACTTAATTATAATGTTATATTAATTATTTTTAATTTAACTTAAATAATATTAATTATTTTTTATACCCATTAATTTTATCCTTTGGTAAAATAAATATTAATTGTGTATAATATATATTAAATAAACCAATAAATAACTGTACAACAAAATTAAAATATCAATAAAGAGTACAATAATTAAAATAGGAATTGTCAATAAATTGTCATAATAAAAATATATAATTGTCAATTAGATATAAAATCACAAGGGATAATGATTGTCAGTTATGTATATCCATTTGATTGTTTTTGGATTGTATTGAATTGGACTGTTGGGGAATTGGATTGATAGGTATGAAGAAACTTTAAAGACATAGAGAAGTTTGTCTAATTCCGCTCTTCGGCGAACACATTAACCCTATATTTGTTTGGCCCTGTTCTGTAATACTTATCTAGGGTAAATGTAGTGATGGGCCTGCCCTCATCATCTAACAATTTGAATGAAAAATAGGAAGATGAAGTACAAAGACCGACAAAATATTTATGGTACTCATAAGTACCGTTGGACAGCCAAAGGTTAAAATATAATTTAAATAGAAGGAAAAACAGAATTGACATTCAAACAAAAATTTTTTTTAAAATCAAATTTCACTATTTTCAATTATTTAGAAAAATCAAAATTTTTGAATATGTAAAATTTAAATTTTCACCAACTGTTAAAATAAAATTCATCCAATATTGATTGAGAAGCCGCCAAATATTGATTTTATTGATGAAGTTTCACTATTATCATTATTATTGATTATTATCATCATTATTGATTATTATCATTATTATTATCATTATCATTATTATTATTATTATTATTATTATTATTATTATTATTATTATTATTATTATTATTATTATTATTATTATTATTATTATTATTATTATTATTATTATTATTATTATTATTATTATTATTATTATTATTATTATTATTATTATTATTATTATTATTATTATTATTATTATTATTATTATTATTATTATTATTATTATTATTATTATTATTATTATTATTATTATTATTATTATTATTATTATTATTATTATTATTATTATTATTATTATTATTATTATTATTATTATTATTATTATTATTATTATTATTATTATTATTATTATTATTATTATTATTATTATTATTATTATTATTATTATTATTATTATTATTATTATTATTATTATTATTATTATTATTATTATTATTATTATTATTATTATTATTATTATTATTATTATTATTATTATTATTATTATTATTATTATTATTATTATTATTATTATTATTATTATTATTATTATTATTATTATTATTATTATTATTATTATTATTATTATTATTATTATTATTATTATTATTATTATTATTATTATTATTTATTATTATTATTATTATTATTATTATTATTATTGTAATGTACAGTTGTTTTTATTAGTATTTTGGTGTTCACAATTAAAGACTGTGAATACCAAAATATAAAAGGCCACCATCTGGGAAATCCAGATTTGTTAAAAAACTATATAGCGATAATTTACTATAGTAAATTATCGCTATAGTAAATTCAAAAAAAAAATTAGAAAAAAATAGAAATCGATAAAGAAAGATTAAAAAATTAAATACGAGTACTAGCAAGTATCTAGATCGTAAATAAAAGTTCTAATCCCAATTCCAGCAGTTAACCAAATATCCAAGTTATTTGTAAAACTACGAGAGCAACGATAAAGCCGAAATTAAAGATTACAAACCCTAATACAATTTCAATTCAAAATTTAACTCAAGATTCAAATTCCTTACAAATCTACAAAAGCAAATATAAAGTTGAAATTAAAACCTCCAAATCCTAAAACGATTTCAATTCAAACTTTAACTGACTAATCAAATACTTTACAAAACTACGAGAGTAAAGATACAGTTGAGAGTAAAAATCTCCAAATCCTATCATAATTTCTATTCAAATTCTTCGCAAAACTACGAGAGCAAAGATAAAGTTGAGATAAAGCCTCCAATCCCTATTACGATTACAAGACAAGCTTCTAGCTAAATATTCAAGTTTTTGCAAAACTGAAATCCAGTTCGGATCTGATTATTCAAATCCGCGTTAACTTCCCCCAGACTCAAGGTCTTAATATTTTTGTTCTAATAAAAGTTTGGTTACGATTAATATTATTGTTTATTATTATTTTTATCTCTCAATTGGTACACAGCACACACCCCGACTGTCCCAACACATTTATCGGTGACTCTTTCGGGCTCGACAATTTTCTTATTAAACATTGTAACTTCGTAACACACACAAAACAAAATAGTAATAAACAATATAATATAACATCCCCAAGTATATTCGGGACCAATAACATAACAATTGGTGTCAGAAGAAAAAATATACACAACACGACACTCGCATTCGACGAATTTTTTTCAATCACTACGCCTTTCAGCATACTTATTATAGAAGTATAAAGGATAGTGACTCTTTTGGCTGAACACAGTAAGCCATATCCTTGAACAATCTCATTTTTTGTAACACAACAAGCAATAAAAAAAAAATCAACAAACCAATTAATGGCATCAAACCAAACAAACCCAACAAATATCCCACAAACACCCAACAACTACGATAATACTCAAACACCTGAAAGCACAAATTACTACTACAACCCAAACACCAACCCAGAAAACACACATACCATTAATTCAATAATCAACCCAAAAACAAATATCCCCAACTATTTCACAGATGACAACGGAACACCGCAAAAATGGTTAGAATTCGCGAAACTAACCCTAACGCTATCGGGAGTCAAGTCAACAAAATCCTTATGCTCCAACATAATAGCGGCACTACCAAGCAACAAATTAAATGAAATCGCCGATCAAATCGACGAAATATCAAAAGACGACGACCCTTTTACAAAACTGTGTAACATATTAACCAACAAAAACAAGGTCAACAGAAGGCAAATGCTAGAGTCATGCCTCAACAATACACAGTTAGGGGACAACAAGCCCACAGATTTCCTACGACAATTGAAACAAAAACTGGAGTATCTACAACCAAACATAACAAACTCCGGGTCCAACGAATTGGTGAAAGAATTCTTCATGCGCGCTATGCCACCGGAAATTAGACGAATCCTAGCTGCTAGCAGTAACGCTGACGTCGAAACACTCGCTGACATAGCGGATAAAATAAACGAAGAAATCTACCCCACAATCTGCAGTACCCAAAACTACAACAGAAACAAAACTAATCACAACACCCAATCAACCAACAAAAACATAGAACCAAATGAAACAACAAACCGATTAATAAACACTTTGATCAGCAAATTCGACGAAATAATTGTCGAAAACAGACAAATAAAAGCGGAACTAACCGAAATAAAAGAGAAATACAACAGGCAAAATTTCAATCCAAACGATCAATCCAAACTACTCAACAGAAACAATTTCAACACAGACCAACTATCATACAATCACTACAGACAAAACTACGAGCGAGCACCCAACGAAAACAACAGACAGAACTACAGCCACAGTCAATCCCCAAACAGCCACTACAGAAACCGGTCAAACTCCCCAAACCGATATAACAATTACCGAAACAGCAGCCCAGAAAGGGGTTCAAGAAGTGATTTCCTAAACAAAAACCACTGCTACTTCCATAATAAATTCGGCGACAAAGCATATAAATGCATAAAACCCTGCGAATTCCACAAAACAGAGCAGGAAAACTAAAATTGTCACCAGTGATAGCACCCACATTTGGTGACAATAATAATACTTTCACGGTGCATTCAAACAATACAGATTTTTTAATCGACACAGGTTCGGTGATCTCCCTATTACCACACTACCTATACAAAAATACAAAAACTACAGAAAAGTCACTAACCGCTGCCAATGGCTCCAAAATTAAAACATTTGGCCAACATACAATAACACTCATAATAAATTCAAAAAAATACAATTGGCCATTCACAATCGCAGAAGTACAACAGTCAATAATCGGGGCCGATTTCTTAGCAAATTACAACCTAATAGTGGACTGTCGAAACAAGAAAATAGTCGAAAACAATAAAACAGACAAAGAAACAGCCAGGAACACAACATCAAACTTTTCGAAAGTAGACATCGGCGTGATTCAAACAAGTACACCAACTATCAAAACAATCAAAACTATTGAACACGTACCAGAAATAGTCACACTACTGGCAAAATACGATAAACTCTGCGAACCAGTAACTTTCGATGGGAATTCAAACCACACTACTGAACACGCAATACTGACAAACGGAAACCCAGTACACTCAAAAGTAAGACCACTGGATCCCAAAAAAATAGAAATCACAAAAAACATATTTAACGAACTGTTGGAAAATAATATAGTAAAACATTCAAACTCAGAATGGTCTTCAGCACTGATGCTAAAACAAAAAGCTAACGGAGAATGGAGAGCTTGTGGCGATTACAGACTCCTGAACAAAATAACAGAGCCCGACAGCTATCCATTACCGATAATAAAAGACATAATAAATCGACTAAACGGCGCAAAATATTTTTCAAAAATTGACCTACAAAAAGCATATCATCAGATCCCAATTAGAAAAGAGGACATAAAAAAGACAGCAATAACAACACCGATCGGCATGTTCGAATACAACCGAATGCCTTTCGGTCTACGAAACGCCGCAGCAACTTTCCAACGATTCATGGATCAAACTATGAAAAACAACAAAAACACAATCGCTTATCTGGACGACATCCTAATAACAAGCCCAGACAAAGAAACACATCTAAAGGACGTGGAAAAAGTGTTCAAAACGCTGGACAATGCAAAACTAAAAATAAACACTCAAAAGTGCGAATTTATGAAAACGGAAATAAACTTCCTTGGCCACACGCTAAACGACAAAGGAACACAACCAATAGAAAACAAAATAAACAATATAAAAACTACAAACTGCCGACAAACACAAGAGAGTTGAGGAGATTCCTAGGAATGGTAAACTTTTATCATTCTTACATCCCAAATTGCAGCAACCTACTGGCACCACTAAACGACATCATCAAAACCAAACGAAACGTAACAATAAACTGGACACAACAAACAACCGACACATTCAATAAAGCCAAAGAAAGCCTATCAACGGCAACACTACTCGGTTACCCAGATCCAGAACTAGAGTACCAACTAACTACAGACTGTTCTGGTTTTGCAATGGGCGCAACAATTTTCCAGGAAAATAAATTCGGCAAACAACCACTGGGATTTTTCTCGAAAAAACTAAAATCACATCAAACAAGATACTCAACATTCGACAGAGAACTCCTAGCAATACACGAAGCAATTAAACACTTTCAACATTTACTCGAAGGACGAACCTTCAAGATATACACGGACCACAAACCGCTAACAAACGCAATAGAAATGAAAAACCCTTCACCAAGGCAGATTAGACAAATCAATTTCATTTCACAATTCAACTGCACAATAAACTACGTAGCAGGAAAATCAAACATAGCAGCAGATGCTCTATCCAGAATTGAAAGTGACATAAACGCCCTAGAATTCGAAGAAATAATCGAATTGGATCAAATTAAATCCAAACAAAATGAAACAATTAACAAACTCCCCACTAAACACAGTTTGAAACTACAAGAACTAAACGGAGTATGTCACGACGTCTCCAACGAAAGCAAGAAACGAATATTACTCCCAGAGGAATTCCGCCAAAACTGTATCGAAAAGATACACAAGATTAATCACCCGGGAAACAAAGTAACATTCGAGCTAATACATAACAACTATATATGGCCTAACATGCGGAAAGATATCAAAAACTACGTCAAGAGTTGTCACAGCTGCCAACTAAACAAAACAACAAAAAAACTCAAAACACAAAAAGTAAACTTCCCAAGCAGCGAAATATTTGAAACAATACACACAGATGTGGTAGGACCATTACCACCAAACGACAACTACAAATACCTTCTAACAATGATTGACAGGAAATCCAACTGGTTCGAAGTAATCCCAATAAAAGAAATCAGCGCGAAAAATATCTGTGAAATGATCGAACTAAATTGGATAGCTCGTTATGGCCAACCGAAAACAATCATAACTGATCAAGGCAGACAATTCGAATCAGAGATGTTCAAAATACTATGCAATAAATATAATATCAAAAGAAATCGAACAACAGCTTACAACCCACAATCAAATGGGAAAATTGAACGGTTTCACAGAACATTAAAAGAAAGCATCAGAACAAAAGCTAATGACCAAAACTGGTTAAATCAACTGCCAACAATATTAATCGGACTGAGAAACAGCCCAAACTCGACAGATAATGAAAGTCCAGCATACAAAGTTTTCGGAAAAGCAACAAACTTGCCATCACTTAAATCAGAAACAAACAAAAACACCGAAAACAACAAACAAACAACAAACAAAAATAGCGAAACCACCGAACGGAAACCAAAAGGAATTTTAAAAAGAAGACCGGACTCCGAATTAGACGGAAAAATAGTATTAACAACAGAGTTCATATTAATAAAAAAACCATTCACAAAAGGATTCGAATCCAAATACGAAGGTCCATTCAAACTCCTGGAAATCAACAAGAACGTCGCCACAATAATTAAAAACAACAACAAAATGAAAATAAACATCAGACGGATAAAACCATACCACAAGAATATAGACCCCCAAAACGACGCACCGAAAGACAAAACACAAACCAAAACACAAACAAAAAAACAACCAATTCACAAAAACATCACATTCAACCACAAAAATTCAATCAAAATATTCGACAAAGACACAATACTGACTCCACTATACAAAAAACGTTACAGCGAATGCTTTAAATAAAAACACTAACATACACAAACAAATACATGCACAAACAGCGTTAATTGTACAGCTTTTATTTTCCTTGCAAATACAAAACAAAATGTAAATTTTTAATGTTATTGAGGTTGTAAACATATAAAAAAAAACAGAAACAAAAACAAACAAATAAAAACACAAAAAAATACAACACAAAAAGAAAATAAAAAACGTTATGGTATGTTATATATTATTTTTGGTTACATTTTATTGATTCATGTTAACCTCCGGTTTTAAAGGGGGAAGTTATGTAATGTACAGTTGTTTTTATTAGTATTTTGGTGTTCACAATTAAAGACTGTGAATACCAAAATATAAAAGGCCACCATCTGGGAAATCCAGATTTGTTAAAAAACTATATAGCGATAATTTACTATAGTAAATTATCGCTATAGTAAATTCAAAAAAAAATTAGAAAAAAATAGAAATCGATAAAGAAAGATTAAAAAATTAAATACGAGTACTAGCAAGTATCTAGATCGTAAATAAAAGTTCTAATCCCAATTCCAGCAGTTAACCAAATATCCAAGTTATTTGTAAAACTACGAGAGCAACGATAAAGCCGAAATTAAAGATTACAAACCCTAATACAATTTCAATTCAAAATTTAACTCAAGATTCAAATTCCTTACAAATCTACAAAAGCAAATATAAAGTTGAAATTAAAACCTCCAAATCCTAAAACGATTTCAATTCAAACTTTAACTGACTAATCAAATACTTTACAAAACTACGAGAGTAAAGATACAGTTGAGAGTAAAAATCTCCAAATCCTATCATAATTTCTATTCAAATTCTTCGCAAAACTACGAGAGCAAAGATAAAGTTGAGATAAAGCCTCCAATCCCTATTACGATTACAAGACAAGCTTCTAGCTAAATATTCAAGTTTTTGCAAAACTGAAATCCAGTTCGGATCTGATTATTCAAATCCGCGTTAACTTCCCCCAGACTCAAGGTCTTAATATTTTTGTTCTAATAAAAGTTTGGTTACGATTAATATTATTGTTTATTATTATTTTTATCTCTCAATTGGTACACAGCACACACCCCGACTGTCCCAACACATTTATCGGTGACTCTTTCGGGCTCGACAATTTTCTTATTAAACATTGTAACTTCGTAACACACACAAAACAAAATAGTAATAAACAATATAATATAACATCCCCAAGTATATTCGGGACCAATAACATAACAATTATTATTATTATTATTATTATTATTATTATTATTATTATTATTATTATTATTATTATTATTTATTATTATTATTATTATTATTATTATTATTATTATTATTATTATTATTATTATTATTATTATTATTATTATTATTATTATTATTATTATTATTAATTTATTTAATTTTATAATAAAAGGAGATAATAAACATTACTTTTTATTTATATTTCATCTTATTTCCATATAGAATATATGAAGGTAATATCAATATTATTATATTACCCTTGAAGAATAATATAAATAAATAAATAAATATTGACCTTATTACTGTTAAACAAAACTTACATAAATCCATTTCCTGTTTCCTTTTTTGAGTATCCGTCAGGACAGGAACTATTGACACATTTGTAATACCCCAAGAGGTTTATACACAATCTTCCGTTCTGATTATCGTCCTCCCGAGAGCAGACCCCTTCGGAGGCTGAACATTCGTCAATGTCTGAATATAAATATATATAAATATCATCTTAAATATGATAATGATAATTCTTTCCCTATATTTCCCCATTCAAATAATAAAATGATGAGCAAAATGTAGCTGCCAAATTAGGAGCTGCCTTTGATATGTCATCCGTGAAATACCATCCCACAAAGCAAGTCACGCAGATTTCCTTCACAAATAAATCCCATCCTTCCCAGTTGGAACAATATTTTTATTAACCTTTATCCCTTCTGCCAAATCGGAAAATTTTGTTTTATCATTTTTATCATTATTATCATAATTATTATTTTTATTATTATTATTATTATTATTATTATTATTATTATTATTATTATTATTATTATTATTATTATTATTATTATTATTATTATTATTATTATTATTATTATTATTATTATTATTATTATTATTATTATTATTATTATTATTATTATTATTATTATTGTTAAGATCGAAAAACGGGGACTACAGATCTTAACACAAATGACTCCAATAAGTTAAATAAATAAAAATAAATATAAATAAGTTATATTTAATGTGGTTGCGCGTTTAATATTTAAATCACTGAATTAAAAAACAAAACAAACTCTTTCTCTTTTTATAAAAATGTATTTTATAATTTACAAATGAACTTTATAATATATGTACAAAGAGTACAAGAAAACGGATTTGTTAATCCTTACTGTTTACCACAGCCTGCAAGAAATCGATGGCTCCTGTGTAGCACAACGATCGCTGAATAAATTGAAAAGATAATGGTAAAGCAAGAGGGCTGAATTTGGGGCTACCAGGGAACACTAAGGTAAAAGATCTATACTTTGTGTTCGCTTACTTTAAACTCCTCAACAGGATACTAATTTATCCCTTGACAATATAATTTACCTAAATTGTTAAACACTGTTGTTGACCAATCTTCTTTACAATTCTGTGACCACAATATGCTTGGCTCTTGACTAATTTTCTTATTTCTTCTCCTTCTGAACTGATTTGATGATCAATTTATAGTAGAATTTTCTCTGTTGATATTGATTTGAAATTGAAGCCGGAATTTCTTCTTGTGTGAGCTATTGTTTATATCCAATTTCAACAACTCAGAGTTGCGTTGAAATTAATTAAAATAAACACCGTGATTCTTTAATCACAATAATCAACTAATTTAATCGGCTAGACTATTTCTTTTAATTTATCGTCCAAATTCTTCTCGTCAGTTTTTCCGTTCGCAAGTTACCGTCTATGTTTTATCGTCCCTTGGTTCTCGTTTTGAACCAGTATTTATATCATATTTTAATTATTTATTATATTAATAGTAATTTTATAATTACTATATATAGTGATAGTATTATCAAATATTCCTATATATTACCTAATTCTAATTATAGTAGTTATTTAACTCTAATGTTTTATTTTCGGTAATTCTTTATTATTTTATTTATACCATTTCTAAATATAGTAATTCTTTATTTATTTTACAATCAAGGCCCCAGGCCTATCCCTAACATTATTATTATTTTTATTGTTATTATTTTTATTATTATTATTATTATTATTATTATTATTATTATTATTATTATTATTATTATTATTATTATTATTATTATTATTATTATTATTATTATTATTATTATTATTTTAACATCTTCATCTTCAATATTTTTGCATTAATAAATGATTAAAAAACATTCCGCCAGAATATCAAGGTAGAATATATAAGTAGAAAGTAAGTAAAATAAAATTAAAATTGAAATATTTAAATATATTTATTATAAATTGAAAAATGATTTATTATTTTAATTATAATTATTATAAAAATATGTTTATTAAAAAGAAAAATTAAATAAAATTAGTTCATAAAATCAATAATTTCTATAGTTTTCTATCTAGCTGACGATTGGAGGAGAATTGTTGAAATATATCGTAAATGTATATTTGAGTGGCGCTACTAATAATTTATTATTATCAGTTATAATATTATCAGTTATATCAGCGCTTCCCAACGTGTATGCCGCGGATAAAATTGTAAAAGCACAAAAGAATTTTCTTTACATATTATTGGATGGGCTAGTCACTGGGAATAGTGCCCCATCGGGTATCTGTACCCTTTCATATACCATATGCCATATATACAGAACTTAACCGCTTCATTTTGCAGATAATGGATCTTTGGTAATTCTTATCTTTTTGTTATATAATCATTTTGTAATTTCTGTGCATGATATAAACAAACAAATAAAATTTGTTTTGTAAATAAATGTTTTTTTCATACGGTGAGTCGCGAAAAATTTTATAAATCTCGTACCGGGCTGCGGTCAAAAATGTTTGAGAAGAATGGGATAAGATTGCAACATTAGATTGAAAAGGATTAATTAATAATTGAAAGATATCATTGAATAAAACTCGCGGCAAAGGCGGACAATTGGCACAATATTTGCATTCTTATTACAAACACAACGTAGACCTTTAGTTTTTATATACCATGGAAGGTTTTGTAAAGCCATCCAATAAGCTAGCATCAGTCATAAACTTGCATCTATATATCTAGCCATCCAGTTCCAAAGGAAAAAAGCGAAGGTTAAATCCCACAAATTAGGAAAGGGCGTAAGCCTGGATATTTATATTAAACAATTACAAATAGGTAAAACCCAAGAAGTAAGTGAGGCGAGATAAAATGTCAAATGAGACATAATTGTTACCTTGGCATATTTCCTTCCTATCAGCTGTGAAACCCTGAGGGCATTTACATTCGTAGCGACCGGGTACATTTACGCAAATTCCATTCAGACACTTTCTTGGCTCAAGGAGACACTCGTCAATATCTAGAAAACGAAATCAATTTTAATTAAGAGATTTATAAGTGCAAATTATATCTAGTCAGATCGGATCACTCGACCCCCCCCCCCTTTAGGACTGGGGATGAAATGGCAAATATCATCTGCAGTACTCGCTCGACAGTTCCACTGACAAAACACGCGATGTCTTACTCCGAGCTAATCGCTCTCTGCCTCGGCATCTTACAGGCACCAAATTTGGAAATCTTTTCAACCGAGAAATGCGCTCGTTTCTAAGGAAACGGTTTCTACAACTGCCACTTTTGTATTAGAATTATTATAATTTGTGAACGATTCACAGTTTTTTTCTTTCAAAATAATTCCCATTTTCAAAGATAATAATAATAATATTAATAATAATAATAATAATAATAATAATAATAATAATAATAATAATAATAATAATAATAATAATAATAATAATAATAATAATAATAATAATAATAATAATAATAATAATAATAATAATAATAATAATAATAATAATAATAATAATAGTAATAATAATTCAAATTTATAAAGCATACCTTCGCAAGTATCACCGGAAATGGAAAGCCTATAACCTTGAAAGCATTTGCATTTGTAACTGCCGACCATGTTGACGCATTGATGTTGCTTTCCGCACGGATTTCCTGCAAGGCATTCATTGATATCTAGGAGAAAATTGTATATTTCAAAGACCTTCCGCTTGCATAATTATAAATATTTATATCTCGCTAATTATTTAATTAATTAATTAAATTAGTTCACGATATCCAAAATTTCTTATTTTCTAGTGTTCATTTCATATGAAGAAATCTCTAATTTGCCAAAAAATCTCACCTGCGCAACCCCTTAATGGGATGAGATTGGATCAAGGCCTTGCCTTGGATCATTATATGGATCATCACACTCATATTTAATGCTATTTTAAAATAAAATTATTGTTTTTTCTAATTTATTTATAAGTTGCCGGACAAACAAATGTGTTAGATCACAAACTCAGAAAGGAAGAGTAAGTTTATAATAAAATTTTATAAAAAAAATAATAAAAAATTAATAATAATAAAATAAAAAAAAATTTTAAAAAAAAATTAAAAAATTAAAAAATAAATTAAAAAAATTAAATTAAAATATTGTCCATTGAAAACAGAATATTTACTTGAAATATGAATGAATGGAAAGCTTTCAAAGTGATCCTAAAATTGCATATTTCATATAAATTCATGAGACCATATAATTTATATAGATTCTCAAATAGATAAACAAAATACAAATAAAGTACACAATTATCAAATAAATAAATAATTATTAACCAGTGCATTTTTTAATTGGATAATCGGACCATTGAAAACCTTTCGGACATTGGCACTTGTAGCTGCCTGGGGTATTGACGCAACGCGCTTCGAGATCTGGACAGGATTCCTCAGGACGGAATAGGAGACATTCATTTACATCTATGTAGTTGGAATAATAATAATATTAATAATAATAATAATAATAATAATAATAATAATAATAATAATAATAATAATAATAATAATAATAATAATAATAATAATAATAATAATAATAATAATAATAATAATAATAATAATAATAATAATAGTAATAATAATAATAATAATAATAATAATAATAATAATAATAATAATAATAATAATAATAATAATAATAATAATAATAATAATAATAATAATAATAATAATAATAATAATAATAATAATAATAATAATAATAATAATAATAATAATAATAATAATGATAATAATATTAATAATAATAATGATGTTAAGTTTCCATAAAAGCCTTGAAGATGAATTCATCCGCATTAAATAATTATTCATTCTTCTTAATATTTGAGAACCTTTTACTATTTTACCACCATACGGTTAATATTATTTTGTTTTTTTACGCTTGGTCCCAAGTCAATGCTTGAGTAACCACGTTTCAACTTAATGACGTAACGACATACAAAGATAAATACGGTAATACGGCAAAACCCTAGCGAAGTATTGAAACGTCTAGAAAGTAGAATCTAGCTCAATGTCAGCCGACGGCCTGTTTCCTTGGTCAGTGTTCAATATTATGGTAATTCGGTCATGATTTGCCCACAAAAGCGAGACGGATTCAGCAGTGATAATTGTTTTCCCTTGGACATGCCAAAAGGAGTTTCAGTTCTAGAATTTTAATTGCGAATCCAGTCGAGAAATTTACGCTTTCTAGATTTGTGAGAATAATCTGAACAAGTTTCTATAAATAAATTTTTGTTTTGTTGACAATTACTTTTATCATTTTCTATCATGAGTTTTAGGGCTTTTATCGTAGTTTATATTTCTCATTAAAAGGGGGGGTGGGGGTGTCCATACTTATTCTTCTGCAAATGATGACGTTGCATAATCACATTTCCAGATAAAGTTATCATTTCCTTACGGTGTTTCAGTTACATCCGGAAGCCTTATTGTCCATAAAACAAGACGAGAAAAGAGGTCAAACAATTTAAACAATTCAATTGAAAAAAATATATCCGTCATATACATGATAATTTTCATAACGTTGGATATCTACATCTTTTGGTGCTTTTCATTGACTTTGGCTACGAATTATCTGTATGACAACTGATAATGAAATTATTTGTAATTTTTATTTTTTATATACCACACCATTTCCATATTCAATCTTTTATAAGCAGACAAAATTTATGCTGACTGATAGATGCACAAATACTTATTAGTGACATACAGTCAGAACCACGCGAGGATTGGCTGAATAATCCTGTTATATCCACAGATCAAATGACAAATATGCACACTGGCTAATAGATGCACAAATACTTATTAGTGACATACAGTCAGAACCACGCGAGGATTGGCTGAATAATCCTGTTATATCCACAGATCAAATGACAAATATGCACACTGGCTAATAGATGCACAAATACTTATTAGTGACATACAGTCAGAACCACGCGAGGATTGGCTGATTAATCCTGTTATATCCACAGATCAAATGACAAATATGCACACTGGCTGATAGATGCACAAATACTTATTAGTGACATACAGTCAGAACCACGAGAGGAATGGCTGATTAATCTTAATAAATCCACAGATCAAAATGACAAATGAAAAGACAACAATATGAGTTAATTGTGATGTGTTGTATTTCTTATAGAACCGCAAAAGGTGTCATATGAATAAGATGTACAAATTATTGGCTTATAGCAAATTAACCTTTATATATCCATGGGCTCCTTTCATGTGGAAAGCGATTCAATACAATTAAAAGAGATAAATAAATAATTGTAAATAAAAATAAAAGTCAAACAGCCCAAATATCAATCTCATTAGCAACAGAGAAATCAGCTCTGCTTCCCAATAATGAAATTACGCGGCGGATATGTTTGCTCGATTAAAACAAATCGGAAATAGAAAAACATTCGCGATAAAAGGAAAAATGAAAGTCAGCGGAAATTTCAATGAACTATCGCAAATCCAATTTCTGATTTTATTTTATGTTGTCATAATATTTATTTATAATCTGAAGAATTTATATATTTTAATTATATATTTATTATTCAATAATAATAATGATAATAATAATAATAATAATAATAATAATAATAATAATAATAATAATAATAATAATAATAATAATAATAATAATAATAATTAAAAATTCAAAGTCCAATCAATGGTAAGTTGACAGCTGGACTCAATGATGTGTGACCATCGGTAAGGTTTGCTGGATACACAAAAGAAAAACCTTTAGGGATCATTAGAATCTGCAATTATTCTGCCTTTTACTTAGTACCGCTGTTGGCTTTCATGTTTGACCTGAATTCCCCTCTGGATTTGGAGACCAATAAAAGCATATAATACGCAACTTATAAGGCCAACCATAAGTTCAATTAGGAAATGAAATCTTCATGGATAAAATAAATAATAATTGGAAATAAATTTTCCAATCAATCTTCGAAAGAACCCAAATTATTCCAAATAAGGATTTCTTGGAAATTTAACTTTTGCATAACTCCGATTCAAGATATAAAAACATATAAAGAAAGGAAAACTGCTCACCTGTACACGTATTGTTGGATGTCAAAACATATCCCCGGTCACACATACATTTGTATGATCCTACAATATTTACACAGTGCATATTTTGGGCACATTTGCCCTCCCCTGTCTCGCATTCATCCACATCTGAATAAATAAATAAATAAATATTATTATTATTATTATTATTATTATTATTATTATTATTATTATTATTATTATTATTATTATTATTATTATTATTATTATTATTATTATTATTATTATTATTATTATTATTATTATTATTATTATTATTATTATTATTATTATTATTATTATTATTATTATTATTATTATTATTATTATTATTATTATTATTATTATTATTATTATTATTATTATTATTATTATTATTATTATTATTATTATTGCTAGCGCCTAAATTAAATAAATTATAAAATTATATCCGTCCCAAGCATGAAATATTAACAGTGGGATTAGTGATGTCAGTCATGAATAATTAATTGAAAAGAGTAAGACTCGAGTGGGCTCAATGGCATAAATTGGAGGGCTGTGGAGTGAGATGGTAACAATTTCAACCAGTCTGAGTCTTTCAGTTACTTTTGAAAAAATATGGGGAGGGGAGGATCAGCAAGTTTTTATGATCTCTCCATATTGAAAACTAATGGTGAATATTATTCATTGCCATGGCTGGGGAACACACGGGCTTCCAGGCCCCTTAGATAAAGAGGATAGAAAGATTTTAATAAAATTAAGCATAATGATGAGAAAATATTTGTCAATTTAATTTTCCTGTTTTACTTAGAAAGCTTACAAGTTTTCTATGATAAATATTTGGTTACACTTTTGTCCGGGGGCATCCGGCGCTCTCAGTCTTAGAAAGAATATTTTTACTATATTATTCAGGCCTCTATGCCTATTGTGCCATATGGATAAGGTGGCCTCTATGCCTATTGTGCCATATGGATATGGTGGCCTCTATGCTTATTGTGCCATATAGATATGGTGACCACTATGCCTGTTGTGCCATATGGATATGGTGGGCTCTATGCCTATTGTGCCATATGGATATGGTGGCCTCTATGCCTATTGTGCCATATGGATATGGTGGCCTCTATGCCTATTGTGCCATATGGATATGGTGGCCTCTATGCCTATTGTGCCATATGGATATGGTGGTCTCTATGCCTATTATGCCATATGGATATGGTGGCCTCTATGCCTATTGTGCTATATGAATATGGTGGCCTCTATGCCTATTGTGCCATATGGATATGGTGGCCTCTATGCCTATTGTGCTATATGAATATGGTGGCCTCTATGCCTATTGTGCCATATGGATATGGTGGCCTCTATGCCTATTGTGCCATATGGATATGGTGGCCTCTATGCTCATTGTGCCATATGTATAAGGTGAACAGGAGAGAATGCTTAAAGAAAGGAAAATAAATAAAAGGGACTAGAGAAAATTGTTGCAATGAAAACATGGATCCCAAATATAAGTATTAATTTTGATTTTAGGCCCTTTATTGGCTCAAAATCATCATCTTTATAATATATACGTAACCTTATACGTTATGCCCCCACTCCTCCCATTCCCACCTAACATATGTCATGAAAGTACATTCGTACTTATTGAGGAGACCAAATGCAGGGAATGTCACCAATAATCCTATTAAAGTTCTGAATGAATAATCCACAAAAGGAATTAATTCCCATCCCAAGCAGCCCAAAATTGGACGAGGGCCCTCTGATGCCAGTTATGAGAGTGGGATTAATAGTAATTATAATAATATTTTTTAAATTAAATAACTCGAAGGGGAGATTATATTAATCTCTTTCAATTGTGGTGGGAGATTTTATCATTCGCGCCTTTTAATGAATTAACAGTTAAACAAAATTAATAATTCAGCAAAACAATTATTACAAACCTTGACAATTGGAATACATTGACGATCGGAACATTCCTGACGGACATTCCGCCCGATGAATACATGCGTAAGATCCCGGATGGTTTATACAGAGGAAGAGAGAGCCACATAAATTATCCCCTCCATTCTCTGCGCATTCATCAATGTCTAAATTACGTAATCCAGCGTTATGTCACATTCTAATTACCAATTCAATCTTATACAATTCTGGGATAAAAATTGTTTAGAATTACCTTTCCTACTTAAGCAGCAACTGTTCTTCCCCTTTATTCATTAATTGAATGACATAGTGCAG